>PVKA01044699.1:6085-16098 GCA_004027165.1 Ctenomys sociabilis | reverse complement strand
ATGTTGCATATATGTATTCCTGTGCATGTGTACATGTAGTATGACTTTACTCTGATATTTATCATTTTTCTCTCTGGTTGATTTTTTTTAAAGCTTTTTTACATATTTTTCTAATAACTAGCATTCTTAAGAGGACATATTTTTGTTTTCTATGCCACCACCTAGCTTTACGCAAATCAGATGAAACTGAGTCAACTACTATTTATAGATTTCATTCTATTAAAATGAAAGTGAATATCCATTTCTGACAGAACAAAACAATAAAAAGGGGGGATACAAAGGAAGGACCATTCTATATTTGTATGAAAAGTACAGTTAGGACAAATATGCAGTACTTTCACATAATGCTATGAGAAGAAAGATTTGCACTAACAGTGTTTGGATAGGATATCCTGCCTGCTTCTTGTACTATGGATAACCACTAGGAAGATAACAATGTAACAAGTATTAATTATTGAAACTGTACTATAATATAGCTTTAAAGAAAAAGATAGGTATATAGCTACATTCTCTTAATTCAATGAATAGGGGCATCTGCTCTAATTGTGTTTGTAAATATAATATCATGTCTGCACCTTGTACAACAAATAACCATTATGAAAACAATATGAAATGCATTAATTATTGAATCTGTTCTATCAATTTGATTTGAAACTCTCTCATTGCTATTTGTTCTTCAGTAAAATTATGGAAAATAAAAAAATAAATAAAATGAAAGTGAAGGGAAAGGAGCAAGGATAGAAAGTGTCAAAGACTCAGGATGTCAATAAAAATATAAAGGTAGACAGGTAAACTGAAGTAGTGGCATTGCTCCTAAAAGCCGACAGAGAAAGTTCCAGCCCAGGAAGTGAGTTCTCACTGGTGAATGCGGTTCTTCTCCAAGATATCTTTTTCAACTTCTGAAGTGGAGTAACGCATTGCTTCACCTCCAAATTTCTGGGGTCATGGCTAAAGTTTTCAACTAGCATTAGTTTAAATCTCTAGATCTCTCATAAGTTCCAAAATAGAATATAAAATTTCTCTTAAGAGCAGGAAGGCGAGGAGTTAATCCAGTCAAATGTCTTAAGTAGCTCCCAAAGAGGAACATTTTTATCTCGTCTATTTAAATAGGAGAAGAGGCTGAATATAGCTCCATGGGCTCGGAATTATCCAATAAATATCACTGTAACTGCTTTCAGAGAAAGGAGCTGTGCTGAACAGGGAAGGCCAAAGACACAGTATGCACACCATTACTTCAGATGATTAATTCAATCTGTGTCACCATCTAAGATGGTGATGGCACAAAAGGACATAATGCTTATTGAGAACTTGTTATTGCAAATATTTTTTTATGGGAATAACTCCTTCTCAAAATAGATTTTGAAAAACATATGTAATATTAATGACATCCTGCTGTCACAGGAAAATCAAGTTGTGGAGGAGGTCTGAGAACAGAGCCTGTGTCTAGGCCATAGGAGCTCAGAGGGACAGATGCTGGGATGCAGATGTGCCTCAGGATTACCTGTCCAACTCGGACACTGACCCCACTTGGTGCATGACAGAAGCTGCCCATTCTGTGCTTGATCTGAAGCACCTTAAACAAGGATGGAGACTCCACAAACAAAATTATAAAGGATACAGAAGTTAACTTAAATACTCTCTCATCTGTACTCCCATATTCTTTACTTGTCTAATATAGGTTTATGTTTGGCTTAAGATTTTTGAACATTTTATTCTCAATCAGAAATCAATATATATTCATAATTAACAATTAAGAATAGTCTACTTACTAGGATTTGGCTCCTTGAGGATATTTAGATTTTATTTTACTTTTTCTGTATTTAGGACAAGGTCTACAGGGCCTCACTACACAGATTGGACTCATAGTGATTATCCTGTTTTCAGCATCCCAAGTGCTGGGATTACAGGCGCGTGCTACCACACCTAGTCTCAATTGCCATCTTAGCACGTCTCATGGGCAGAGCCGGCATAGCAAGCTGGGGATCAAACCTGATCTCTGTGCTCTGCCTAAGTAAGTGTTTTAATCCACTGAGCTCTCATGTTAGCAGTAAGGATGTTTAGATTTTAAATAATCAGTCTGTATCTCACGTGTTCAGGACCATGTGACGTTCATGCAGTGCTCTAGGGTTGTAGAAGACAGTGCTTTCTTGAAACATTTTCTTAGGTAGACTGATGAAATGTCTTATGAAAATTAATAAAGCTGATGCATAAGGATTTCTCTTTCTGGAGTAATAGAGATTGAACCTCAAGCCTCATGCATGCTAGGCAAACTCGCTACACTGAGCTCTTCCAAAGCTCTTGCTAAAGTGCCATTGAGAATCACTGTTGCAAAGTGCTTTCCATTCCAAACAACTTAGTAATATCAGAGAAAGAGCACATCCTGCTACTTAGCATTACAGAATGTGGAGCCAATCCCAGATTGGGTACACACCTTGGGCTACTGGTTATTACATGCAGGGATTTAGGCAAGTCCTTTATTCTATAAATGTTTCAGGTTCTATACATGCAACATAAGATAACTGTTTAATGCCCTTGAGGCCGTGGACATTAAAGTGTCGTCATATATGGTCGCTCTGCTCCAAGTACTATTTTGTTCAACTGTCTTCATATAAATGTGCCTTTTTTATACTTGGCACAGGGTCTCACTATGCAGCTGGGACTGTTAGTGATTTTCTTATTTTCAGCCTCCCCAGCAAAGATTACAGGCGTCCACCACCACACCCAGACTCTTTAGTATAAAGAGATGTTTCTAGAATCATGTAACATTTTCACTGCATAGGCATAGGCAGCATGAAAATTGCTGCTTATGTATTAAACACATTATTGACTTTGAAATAGGTGGGATACACTGAGACTTGCTCATTTTATTGAATAAAATGTAGCAAGTATTACTGTGTCTAGTCATAATGTAAAGTACTAGCTTCTCTTCATTCATCGAAAGAAAAGTCTTGTGCTAATAGCATATGGATAAGAGAACATGCCTGTATCTTCTGCTCTGAATAAGGACGAAGAAGACAGCAAGGCACAACGTATCAACCATTGCAGCTGTCCTACTAATAGTTCTGAAACTTGGTTTCATTGTCATGTTCA
Source organism: Ctenomys sociabilis (assembly GCA_004027165.1). Taxonomy (NCBI): domain Eukaryota; kingdom Metazoa; phylum Chordata; class Mammalia; order Rodentia; family Ctenomyidae; genus Ctenomys; species Ctenomys sociabilis. The sequence goes on along the minus strand of PVKA01044699.1, from coordinate 13,008 downwards.
TCTTTTTTTTTTCCCCCCTAAGGAAAGAACAACTAGGATGGGAGAAAGGAGAAAAGAAGGAAAGGCTGGCTAAGATAATTGTTCTGCTAATTTCTATTGGTTTATTGAAAGGAATTGTTAATACTCAATAGCTTGAACCATCTTGTATACCTATATTTGGTTATATGAGCAACTACTTTGAGGTTAACATTATGTAATATAACAACCATTGTTAATTTCTGATCATCTTGTTTTGAAATTCTGTATCATTTTTATTGTTTTGTTTTGTTTTATTCTCTTTAAATTTATGATTTATAAATTTATGACAAATAGATGAACATTTTACTTAGAAAACAACAAAAAAGTAGTGTTCTACAATAGTGGCCATCATAAGTCTTTTCTTTCCTCAAGCTTATGTCCTAGAGGGGAGCTGAGGACATTGATAGTGAGGTAATACACAATGATAAGAATTCCTGTGATAGCAAGGGAAGGGAGGAGGTGAAGCTTTATGCGGCATGGATAAGAATAAACTCAGAGCACTTAGTGTATGAAGGAAGGCAAGGCATTAAAGAGGAAGCAAGGCTGTGTTACTGTCAGGGATGGGGGCTCCGGGCTGAGGCTTGGCGAGGACAAAGCTCCTGAAACCTGAAGGTGCTTGATATGCTCATGGAATCCAGAGTTGCACATCAGTGGGAAAACTGGCCCAGCCAGGAGAGGCAGAGCAGCATGTGGAGGCTACAGACGAGGAATCTGTTCTCAGGGTGGTGAGAGCTCATTGGAAAATGACAGGATCCTGCCTCAGTCACCTTCCAAATATTGGAGAGATAAGTACAGGAGCTGCTGTTCAGAGTTGATGGATCAGACCATGAATGGAAGCTAAAGGATAGGTGCTGCGGGAGGGTCTTGTGAAAGCTGGAGTAGAAGTGTTGGCAGTAGGTGGCTTGAGGATTTGGATAAGGCAGAAGTTGAAAGTTTTCTGACCACACTTATGTGCAATTTGTGACCACATTCACCATAGTCCTTTCTCTAATTCTTCCAGGAAAGAAAGCACATAAGAAAAAAGAATGAGGATGTTGCTATAGTATTAAGCTTGAATTTCATCTAGGTCATGGAAATGCAAACTGCTCACAGAGGGTGCTGTTATCAGCACCGAGTTACCAGGGCCACGTAGCTCTTGCATATCCCCACCACAATCACCACCACTGGCTGACTCCATAGCAGGGGTGAGTCCAACAGCTGCCTGGAGGGGCTGCCTGAAGCATTCTGGGAAGGACGTGGAGTGGATGGAACTTGAAATAGTTATTAATGAGTGGGTCAGAAAAGGGCACTCAATTAATGACCATACATGAAATATGGCCACCTTTTGTGACCCACCACACTGCCTCTATGGAGTGGAATGAAGGGCAGCGAGCTGACATTTGAGGGAAGGAAATGCAGGTTACTCTTCTCTCTAATTAAATGTTATGTACATTCTTTTTCCTACTCACTAAACTCTGTAAAGCAAACATGTGGGAGGAAAGCCTTCAAGAGAAGAGGGATGTGTCTGGCACGTTTCCCAGCAGTGCGTGCTCATCTCATCCTCTCCTACACATGCTCGGTGGGCTGTGGACCTGCCAACTAAGTTTCTTCAGCATTCTTTTCGGGCTTGCCAGGTAGAGGTGAATAGAAAGGATTTATCACACGTAATTAACTTTATTGGATGGTTTGATAGGGCTGCATCTGCTTCTTTATACAGGTACAGTAAATATATTTTCTTCCTTATTGGGTCCAAATTGGGCCCAGAAGAAAGGACAGAAATGACATGAGAAGTCTGATGCCAGCAACTCACTGAGGATCTAATGAATATCCTTGCACCTAAACTGCCCAGCAATGCTTAGTGATATCTGTGGGTAGGGTCGCTCAGCGGATATAAGGAGGACCCCAGAGTATGACCTGGCTTTGGGTGCTGTGCCCCTGCTCACTTTCTCCAAACCATGTCTGATCATACTTATATGCAATTTCTCTGTGTTTTTCCTGTTTTTGTATATATCTACATCATCCGGCATTTTAGATGTGCTTCAAAACTATATCAATTAGACTATACATTGAGTTTTAATATCCACAAACATAAGACCAATGAGCAGAGGAAGGAAAATACATGTGGACTTCAATAATTAAAAAAAATATACTGAAAAGTGCATGCACAGTCATAGCATCAAGCATAGTTGAGCTCAGCAATCAAACAGCACTATTAAAAGTAGTGATGCCATTGCAGTATTTAATCATCCATTTTCTAATTACAGAAAAATTTGGTTGTTAGAGAAAAATACTTAACTGTTATTGATGGCTGTTGTTGTCATAGCGCATTGCTTGTATTTCAACCTCTGGTATGGGCTTTATGTGATAGATTTTTTAAAATTTTATTTTAAAGAGCTAAAAAGAAAAACAAAAACAGGATCAGCCAAATAGCTCAGTGTATTAAAGTGCCTACAAGCAGCCGCAGGGGTCAGGTGTTTGAATCCAGGGCCTGCTGTGCCAGTCCAACCCCTGGGGTTTACTGAGATGGCAATTGAGACTGGGCATGCTGGCGCCTATAATCCCAGTTCTTGGGAGGCTGTAAGCAGGTGGATCACTAGGAGTCAAACATAGTGAGACCATGAACACCCTGTGGACCCTTCCCTAAAATACAAAAAAAAAAAGCAAAAATAAAGACAGAAGCAGAACAACATACAGCAAAAGTATGGCACAGAATTCCAAAACAAGAATAGAAAATTTACAATGGCTGCGATATTATGTATTTCTATCATCAAATCTGTTGCTCAGGTTAACAGACATAGGCATGCAAGATTGGTCACGTAATTAAACATCCCCTCTTCCTTTCAATAAACCTTAGTAATTAATTTTTCTTGTCCTTTTTACTTTTTATTTTAATTTATTTTAGAGTCTAATAATAATTGATAAGACATTAGGAACAGTGCTCAAGATGAGGGTCATTCAACCTTGGGTTTTATTGCACAATATTCTTTTGATGGAGTTACTCAGATTGTAGATATTAGGAAATTTTTGTTCTCACTATACAATCAGACTCACAGTGATCATCCTGTTTTCAGCCTCCCCAGTGCTGAGATTATAGGCGCATACCACCACTCCCAGGCTAATAGATATAAAGTTAGTCAAAGTGAAAATTTTAGACATTAGCTGCTACTTTCAAAAACCTGATGGAAGTTAGCAGTACAGTCATCTCAGCTATCCTGCATATGCACTTCCATGATATTTCCCCCTTCCCTTTTTTCCTGTCTTTTCTCCAGTTCCTCAATTCCATCATTTATTCCTTATGTTCAGTTGCTTTCCATTTTACTATGTCTATTATTCCTTTCAGATTTTACTTATACATTCAGGTTCTTACATTATGGAGACAATATGATTGTCTCAGTTACTTTGCTCTCATTGTTGGGACAAAACACCCAACACTCAAAATCTAGGAAGGAGAGGTTTGTGTAGCTCACCATTTGCGGAGCCTTCAGTCCATACTGGGCTCTAGGACAGAGTGGCACATGGCAGAGGGCAGCAGTCCATGAGGCTGGAAACAGTGAAGAGCAAAGGGAGGATCAATGGCTATGGCAGCTGGCCAGCCCTCTCCCTTCCTTACAGTGTGCAGGCTGTCCATCCCAGGGCAGGTGGAGCACTCTTCCCATAATCCCAGCTTTGGATCCTGAGACATTGAAAACTCTAAAAGCCTGCCCAGATGACTTCCTGAGACTTTGGGGGGCACGGATAGACAGCCACAAGCCATAACAACTGTGTTATACATGTGCATCCTATTCGTTTTAGTTGTGAGTATAGCCTCTATTTGCATTAATTTACCTCCAAAGTGTTCAAGTTTCTCTTGCTTTATAGCTGAGCAATACTCCATTATCCAGCTATACCACATCATTCTATCTATTCCTCAATTGATCGGTATTTAGGTTGTTTCCAAGATTTGACTGTGACAAATTAAGCTGTTGCGATAGATCTTCACATCCACTTGATCCTGGGCAAGGGCATAAGTCTTTTTAAAAGAAATATGGGTCCCTTACTCAAAACTAATTCATTTTGATGAGCCATTCATGCCCTTCAGTTAGTTCTGTGCATGTCAAACAAGTGTTGAGGATTTGAATCAGTCCCTTTTATTTTAAGTTACATCTCCTCGGTTTATTACATCATGTGTATGGCCTGCCTTCATACAGTGTCTATCCATGAACACTGTGATACTTAAAGAATAACTATAAAATGGTGATGAACACAGCCATGCAATATAAAGGCACCATCTTGTAGATGCAGAGGCAGCTTCCTGCTTAGGTCAATGGCAGAACTGGGCTTGCTTGGCCTGCTTGGTTGGTGTGGTCTGAACATGATGCCGTGCCCAGGGGCTGGGCTCCACTGACCAGCCCAGATCATGCCAAGTTCCTGTGTATCAGCAGGTGGAGTAAGTGACACTAGGTCGCAGGTCTGAGATGAGGAGAAAGAGAGAGAATAAAATCCTGAGGTTCTATTCCAGCAGTGGTTGGGGAAAGTCATTAGCTTCACCATCACTAAGAACAGGGTCAGCCAGATAGCTCAGTGGATTAACATACCTACTTACACAGGTGCAGGGACCAGGCAGGGTTCTATCCCTGGCCTGCCATGCAGGCCCTGCCACTGGGACACACTGAGAAGGTGAAAGAGACCAGGCATAGTGGCTTGCATGTATAATTCCAGCACTTGGGAGGCTGAAAACAGGAGAATCCCTGAGTCCAATCTAGGTAAAGATACCCTGTACTCCTTGTACAAAAAAATAAAAAAGAATGACAATGAATGTACTGACTCTCCTCAGTAACCTTGTTCAGCACTTCCTTCCTGCAGCATGGTTTCCCTGATGTCCTGGGAGAAGCAAAAACTTCCTCTACAAGCTCTACTAAGTTGTGCTGTGTGCTTGGTCCTCTGCTTGCACACCTGGCTTCCCTTCCACTTCCTAATCCTCTGTGAGAGGCTCTCGCTTGGCTCTGCCTCTGAATTGCACAGAATGTTCAACACATTGCACCTAGAAAGTGTGCCCCTATGGAGAGGTGTTACTGTGATTATAGATGGGTGATGTTTTGGATTTGAAGAAGAGGTTAGTGAGATTACTTTGAAAAATGAAATATGCATGACTAGAGAACCATGAGAATCAGTAATGAACAGTTTTGCAAGATTATTTTTACTATCAACAGATTACTTACGCATTTAATTTCATAGATTCTTATTTATCCTCATGTGTCTCATTTTCCAAAGAAAATATTGGGCTGGGGAGGCAGCCCATTGGTCTAAGTGCCTCCCTGGCAAACACAAAAACCTGGATTCAATTTCCAGTACTGCATGCAGTGCTGGCCCCAGAACCCTAGGTGCACTAAGCCACCTGAAACCAGTTGAGGTGGTGTATGCCCGAAATTCCACTGCAGAGGAGGCTGGTACAGGAGGACCACTATGAATCTGAGCTGCACAGTGAGACCATGTACCAAATAAATAAATAAATAAATAAATAAATATTTACCAGTATTTGTTAAGCACTTGTACATATAAGTAGGGGAAAATAATGTAAATTTTGCTCTCAATCCCAATTTCTCCTGAAATTATTGTATCCATTTAACAGATTATGAATGTTGATTTTTAAAAGCCAGGAGACAGCACACTTCAGAGACTTTGGATTTAAATTTGGATCTGAATGATCTGAAAGCGTGAATGGATTCATCATCTATAAATAACTTAGGCTTTCACATTTATATTTTCTGGATTCCATTCCATGGAAGTGGGCTGAAGCTTTGTGTCACCCATGGGAAGCTGAGGAGCTACTTTCGTCATCAATTTTTCCTTCTTAGGGTATAATAGCAGCATATGTTATTTTTTTTTCTATGTCTTTTTTCCAGTCTCTTCCATTGTTTCCTCTTTCTTTACTTTTCTGACATTATTTTTAAATTTTAATTTAATTAGTAAAAATGAAAGCAAAGACAAAAATCAGAAACAAACACAGGAACAGGGTAACATACAACAATACATATGCTATAGATTTTCAAAACAAGAATAGCTGATTGATAATGCTTCATATCTATTTTTTACTGTCAAATTTATTGCTCAGATTAACAGATATAGTTATGTAAATTTGGAGATACGATTGTATATTACTGCTTGCTTTCAAGAAATCTTAAACTTTTGTTCTTGTTTCTCATTTTCGTTTGTTACCTTTTCAAAATGTTGCTTTAAAGGAAGTGTAGTAACAATTGATGTGACATTAGAAATGGTGCACATTTACAAGACCAGGGTGAGAAGTACTCAAGCATGGTTTTTGTGTTACACACTGCTGTCCTCTGGGCTGTTGCTTAGACTGAAGTTATCAGTATACAGACTTAGTCACCATGAAAACTACACATTAACTGCTATTTTCAAAGAATGATGGAAAGTTTTAGTACAATTATCTCAGCGTTCCTCTATATCTACTTGTTTACCCCTACCTTTTTTCCATCTTTTCTCCCTCTTCTCATCTTCAGTGCTTAACCCTTACATTCAATTTCTTTTTGATTTATGGTATCTGTTAGACGTTTCAAGTTTTATTTCTTCTTTCAGAAATCCTTCACAGGTGAGTGGATGCAACTAGAGGGTGCAACACAAGTGAAATAAATCCGACCTATGTGTGTAAATATCATATTGTCTGCTATTATATTATTATATTTGAAATATCATTTGTGGATTTTTTAACATTTGGTAAAATAAAAGGTATTGCAGTTGCTAGCTTAGCATCTTGGAATGCATAGACCTAAATTGCTTCTTTCTTTCTTTTGAGGAACTGGGGATTGAACTCAGGCCTTTGTGCTTGCCAGAGATGCACTTATTCTACTGAGCCATCTCCCCAGCCCTGCTCCCCCTGCTCCTTCCTTCCTTCCTTCCTTCCTTCCTTCCTTCCTTCCTTCCTTCCT
>PVKA01044698.1:0-16002 GCA_004027165.1 Ctenomys sociabilis | reverse complement strand
CTAGTATAACAAGCGAAAAGCAGAAATACAAAAGGAAATGTATAACAAGTAAAATCAATTGAGTCAGATAAGGCAAAGTGAATGGCATAAGCTGCAGGATACTAATCAGCTTTTCTTCTGGATGGTTAACAACCTAAGATCCCAAGTCAGAGTTGAAGAAATAGAAGAGCCACAAGGCCAGCCAACATTTTGTACCTAGACTTTCAAGGTCAGCGAAGACTCAGGACATAGGAGAACCTGTACTGCAATATTATGAGACTCAGGTGAGCTCCAAATTTTCTGAGCAAGGAGATTGTGGAGCCACAGAGGAAAGAGATTGAAGTTCTATAGTGTGCCTGGGGAGAGTCACATGAAGAGAAAACTCTCTCAGGCTCTCACAGAGAGCAATCTGGTCAAGCATTGGCCGTGACTCATCCACATGGATGACACAGACAAAGGAACTACAGAATAATGTACAGTATTCAGTTTTTTTAAAGTTCATATATGCAGGCATTTTCCCTTGTTTTTGTCTTATGTGGAGTCCTTTCATCTGTATTGTTTATTAAGTTAATTCCCTCTGTATTTTAAAAACTCAAACAACTGAGGAAATAGTAGACAAGAGAAGTATCAATACATATATTATATATAATATATATAAGAGAAGTATCTATCTATCTATCTATCTATCTATCTATCTATCTATCTATCTATCTATCTATAAAATTGACCAATCTGATGGATAGAAACTATGTTTTCTTTTTTTTTTTGCACTGTTTATCTCCTTAATTATCACAAGTCATACATTTGAAAAGTATATTATCTGTGCTGTTTCTTGTCCTTTCTTTCTTTCTTTTTATTTTTTTTTTGCAGTCCTGAGGACTGAAATCCGAAACTTGTGCTTGTCTGGAAGAAGTTTAGGCCACTGAGCTATCTCCCCAGCTCTGTTTTGTTTCTCTATAAATTTTTATTCCTATTTTTTGTGGGGGTGCTTTTATATTTCTTGAGTTCTATGCCTCTATACATGCAAATATACTCTTATATGTAGACATTTTTATAATTATAATGAGATGCCTTTCCTAGTGTACACATATGTCAATTAATACATGATGCTGCATTGACATCCTACTAATTTATATGTTTAAACTTATGCAATGTCTCCTAAATTTATAAATCTAAAACAATATTATTAGGAGCAGCTTTTTAAAATATTTTATATAAAATACACAATTGCATATGTTTTATAATATGTTAAACAAATAGTAGCCCTTAAGTTTGTTTGTAGCATCACAGTATTCCTGAAATTTATTTTAATGAAATATTATAGATTTATAATAGTTAATACTTTTTAAGCGTTAAATTTTTGCAATAGGATTTTATTGACGTGATTCATAGTTACCCTACCACTTTCAGGGAAGCACTTATTCAACTGAGCCATCTCTCCAGCCCCTATCCTACCACTTTCATATGAAACACACACAAAACACACACACACACACTCACACACCTATATTTCTCACGCACATATTATTGGACTTTCTTTTAACACCTTATGGACTGAGACCCAGTGACACACTGCCTTATTTACTCTCTCTTGATGTGACTAAGATCTACTACTGCTAACTTGAGTTTACATTCCAGTTTTACCTGATGTTAATTTTGTAATGGGTAATTTTTGAAAATTACTAAGAAACTGAATCTTTAAAATGTTGTGCTTTCCTGCTGGAAGCATGACTACTTGCTTCACATAAATTTGGGTACATTTTAAGGCTAATGCATGTGGAAATAAATGCCAGCTACCTTTGTAGGCTGTTTGGCTGTCATTTATCTATTTCTTAGTTGTGCAGACAGTTGTCTGTTGTTTCTTTTTCATAGGAACTTTCCTGCTCTGGTATTCTGTTCCGTATCATGACTTGAATGAAGCACATCAGTGTACTGATGGATCCTTGTATTCAAAAACTTTTAAAACTAATCCAAGATTGGAGATATTTGATATCTCTGAAGACACACCTTTCCAAACTAAAGAGATGACTAAGCAGTACATTTGTAACTCTAAAGTCATTATTTCAAGCAAAAATATACAACTCCAAATAAATTAACTTTGATAACTTCAGAGCTCATGAAAAGAAAAGTAAAAATCAAAATCCACTTGTACCCCAGTGCTCTAAATGAAAGACAACATCTAATGCGAATCAATAGGACAACAACCAAAATTAAGACTTAATAATTATCTCACATCATGAGGTTAAGCCACTCAAAATTGCTCTAGGATATATGTTTAGAAGTCTCCTTAAGAGTAAAGAGGGAGATGAAAAGTGCATGAGATTTTTAAGGTACAATATAAAGTGATTCTAAAGAAAATCCGCAAACTCCTGGCAAAGACATATTGATTGGCTAGGCCTGCAAAGGTAATTATGAAACCGCAACTATTCACAAGGACAAAAGTGCTCAGACACGTGAAACTTCATGGAATACTCCTAGGAGTGCTGATGCCGTGGGTGCCATAGCTAATCTCCTCCTGTTCAGCTTCAGAACACGGACTCCACTTTTGGGGTTTGCCACCTCCATAACAGGAAATTTGTGTCTTTGCCCTTTCTCATCACTAATAGATCCCGCTCTGGTGTTAATTATGCAGTCATTCTCTTCTTTTTTGAGGGAGCTTCATTTCTTGCCCAAAGTATCCCTCATTCTTCCCCAAAGTTGATAAAAAGATTTGCAGTTCTGTCATTCCTCCTGAGGGTGGGAGTTCACTCAGCTTTCTCTGATTAAGCAAAACGGAAATCCACTGTTTTCTTATCTTCTTGTTGCAACAGGAAGGGCTGGAAGCTCCTTTGGGCTTTGCAGGATCCTGCTGATGTCAGGGAAGGGAAGAAGAGAAGCAGAGAGACATGAGGTTTCCATCATCCCATTGGCCTGGTTTATGCCAGGTAAAGATGAAAATACAGATCCCTGTGGTCCTGCTTTAATACCAGGGTCATGGAAGATAGAGTATGTATTTATCTGTCCTTAAACACCTTCTTCAGTCTTGCTATAGTCAGACAGACAATGTCGGTCACTGGGACCCACTCTGTCCTCCCCGAACACTGGAAAATGTGTGATGGGAGAATGCCTTCACCAGCCCAGGGACGTGGATGTTTAGTCTTGTTCTTAAAATAAAACACATCAAAATCTGAAGTTTGTTTATTGGAACTTGGTTTTATCAAAATTGATGTTCATACTCTATCTACACTTTAGACTTTCAAGTATTTTAGCATGCTGAACCCAAAGACGCTGTGACATGATCTGAGTTACCTGTGGATGAAATGGCCAAGAATGTCACACACATCAAGCGGCACCTTGGTAGGTGCCACTCAGATTCGTCTTCCTCTTCTAGTGCCTCCCTTTCATCCAATCGCAGGCCTCTTCTACATCATTTGAGGAAGAATAAGACCCTTTTTATTTCAGGAAATTAATCTGATAAAATAATGGTGCAGTGCCTAATGGTGGAATAATAATCTGCAAGGGTGATGTAAGGCACAGAGTCTTTGTACACAGCACAACCGTCATAGAGGGCCTGAGCTTGCCAGGCCATCACCTGAGCTCTTCCATAGTGACCACAGGACAAAGATGTTTGCAACAGGTACATAGGATTTTGCAGGAGTAGCCTAACAATATTCTCAGTTTATCATTTTCATCTATTCCACAAACAATAAAGAAATCAAACATGTTTCATGCACCATTAAAAAAGTTACTTGTACAAAGAAAACTAATAAGCCTTGGGCACTCATAAAGCAGTTGGAACTTATTATTAAAAAGCCAAACCTTTGGTTTGCACATGCAATGTTATAACTTAGTCTTCACGACTATATTTAAGTGGATGGGACTCTAAGAAGAATGATCTTTCAGATGATATAAAATATCACTTTGTTTTAGAATATTTAACTAACTCACCCATTGTAAATTCACTCTACTTTCCAAAGTGTGTAGATTAGCTGGATGTGTAGACCATACAGAAAATGTATGCTCAGGAAAGAAAATAATAGCACAGAAAAGAAATTGTTAAGAACATTATTATATTATTAGGATAAAATGCTATATCTTAATTACACATTTATAAATATTTATATGTCAATTGCCAAAGTTTGACAGGCTTCTTTCACTGTAAAAAATACTTTTATTTTATTCTACTTGTGTTTTATGTTATATCTTTACCTTTTTTCTTTTTGTTGATGATTCTAAAAGGTAGAAGTTCATGATATAATTTTAACTTTTATATCTATCTATATGTGACATCAATAATGACATAATAAGTTTAACTATAATCTTTGCAACAGAATGCTATAAAAAGTCTGGTGTACTTAATGAAGAAATACATCACAACTTATATTGGAATTATACTTACTGGCTACCTTTATAATTGCTTGAGAGTTAAAATATAACATTCTATAGTAGATAAAATGACTTTATTATGTCTTTAAGTAGAATTTAACTTTTATATTATATTTTGCATAAAAATTACTTTCATATATTTCATTTTTACTTAACTTTGTTAATTCATGTTTTCTGAAATGTATTGCTTTCTTCTTTCAGGCATTACCATCACTTAAATCATTATTTAACTGAAGTTATTGGAAAAACTTGTAAAAATTCATAGCGGTATAAGTTGCATTGCTGTTAGTAGATTTTTAATTCATTAGCTCAGTAGATTTTCCATATTTAAACATGTCAAACCTAGTGATAGTTTTGTATTGTTTTAAATGTACAAGCATTGCATTGGACTATTGTTTGAGTCTTTTGTTGTTATTAAAGTCATAAAAATTAGTAAAAGTATTATCATTCAACACAATTTCCTTTTTCAATGAGTATTTTATGAAACAGGGAACCTATGTTTTCCTTTCATTTGCAAGGGTTCTCATACTGAGTTATGAAAGAGTGTAAAAGAATATAAACCAAAGGTAAAATTAAATATGTACTTCTATTTAATAACAGATTATATTATTAATAAAATTTTCATCCATACACTCATCCTGCCATGGAGAGAAACATCACTGAATGACACATTGACAAATTTAAATAAAACATATGATGATGTTTTGTAATCTTCCTGGATGTACCAATATATCAATGATATTTATAAATAAAGAATAAGCCACACAGTAAAACGTTTTATTTTTTATGTGTAACAATGCTATGAAAATCCCCAGTGGTGAAGTGATCCATTACTAGCCTAGCATGCTGAAGGACCTGGATATAATATCTGGCACTGACAAAAATGTGTAGAAAAGACAAATAATACTACTGCTCCTTATCAAACAAAATCATTGACAAAACCTAGCTGTGGTTGAGTAGGATTAAACCAGTAATCCAAGCTTCTCAAGAACCCAAGGCAGAGGGATTGAAAGTTTAAGATGAGCCTGGACAATTGGGTAAGATCCTTTCTCAACATAATGGCTTCCTGCGGGATCTCCCGCTCAGGTGCCCCTCCTGTCCCTCTCTTGGGCAGAAGCTTCCTTTCCCCCAAGAAGCACATTCTGCTCATAACCTCTGTTTGTTCTTATAATTCATTCTTCAGTTTTAGAGCACACCAGCTGTCTCAAGTACCTTTCAAGTTGGGAGTTTCATTTTTTGCCCCTATATTTAGACGTCCCTGTATCAATAGGAAAAAAAGAGAAGGAAATGGAATTTTTCTTCCCATACTTAAAATTAAAGCAAATTGTTAGGCCCAATTATATAGGTATGACAGAAAGCTCAACCACAATGAAATCCAAATATCATAGGTAACAGGTTCTGGTCTGGGTACAAACTGTTAATTATCATGGCCCTGATCCAACATGGCTGAACCCTCAAAACAACAGTTTATCTTTCTAGTGATCACTTCCTCGTTCTTCCCACCTTAGCCCTAGTGACCTTTCCCATGTACACAAGAGAGTGCCACCTTGTGTGTCACTGAGCCTGCCCCTCAAACTCTGCCCCAGCAAAAGTTCATAAAGTCTCAGCCTCCTCGTCTCAGGTCAGAGGATCCCACCATCTCCCTGCTATTCTCTCCATGTCCTTCCAGTAAAGAACTTTTCTATCAAAAGAATATATAAAATTAACTACAAATAGTATTTCTTGTTTTCAATCCCTACTATTCAAAAATATCATGTTTTATTAAGTATTTGAAACTTTTTGATACTTCTGTTGCAGGAGCCAAAACGATCAGGGAACAGGGGGTTAAGATGTGCAAAATTCATTAATCATAGAAAAGGTCACTTACTGATATTCTCCAAATTTGATTAGACTTGGCATCTGTGTCCTAGAAATCAATGTTTTCTTGGCTCCAGTACTTCCCCTCTGGAACAAGTCATTCTCCAGTGGCATCACTTCTAATAGGAGGGCACACCAGTGTTAAACTCTCTCCTGAGCACAGAGGCAGCAAGAAATTAGGAAGGATTTGCCAGTCAAAATAGGCAGGAACTACAATTTTTACAGCTGAGTGACTTCATAGGCTGAAGGGGAAAAATATATATGTATATCCAACTATAACGCTAAAAGAACTGTTGCATTGAACAAAACCTGTGGGAAAGATAAAACTGGGATTTCATAGCTTTTTACAACTTCCAAGTACAATCTAGTCAAATTAGGTAAATCCACATAGGGCCTTATACATAAAATTGCTGCAAAGTGGTTATAGAACAGGGAATTACAAGAGTAATCGGATTTAACAAAATAAAAACAAAAAAGTCTATAAAACATATTAATATAAATCTACTTCAAAGCAGCATTAAGTTATACAAGGTTCTATTTCATGTGACTTTATTTTTACAGAGAATAGAAGAGGCAAAATATGTGCAGTTTGTCTTACTTAAATTCTGCCTATGACATTTAAATAGTAGTATTAAATAGGATTTATTATACCTTCACTACCAGTCAGGCAATATGTTACATGTTTTATTTGCATTATTTCTTGAAGCCTAACAGCCCTATGACATTGATACTGTTATTCTCATTTCAAATGTGGGTGAAATGAATCTTAGACGAATAGCTTCCCTGTGGTTACATGGTTCATAGGTCTGCAACTTCAGCTCTGATTTATAACAATGGCCCATGCCATTGATGGTGATGCTATTTAAAAAAGACTTGTTTCATGCTGATTATATTTATGCTATTTATTTCTTCTTTTAACATCATCATTTTTTTAGTTGCCTTTCATTGTCTGCCCCCTTTTCATGCAGTTAGATCAACTGTTACATTTTTTCATAACTGATCTTTATTCCCACTCCAAAGGTAATCATTTATATGCCTCCCAAACATACGCTTTGCGTTTATAGTCTATGCAAATTTGAACTAGTAGGGTCCTTGCAATGTCATGCCCAACTCAGATGTCACCTGTCCAAGGGCCCTGTTTGAACCATTTGTTCAGTCTACACTTACTCTTGAGCACTACCACATTATTACAGTTTATGTCTTTTGATGGATTTCATGTGTGAAACTTTTGTTCATATGTGTTTTGTCCTTAGAAGGTAAGATCTATGAGAATGCTGTAAAACATCCCCTCAAACACAGGTCATGATCCAATAACTATTTTGGGGTATAATATAGGTTATCATGGTTCAAATGCTGAGTCAACAGGGGATTCCATTTAATAATATTCTTTCCTGTTAAATGAAATGAATTCATATGTAACTAAATAAATTGTATTGAGAATACTTAAGGATCTTGATCCATTTCTTTCTGGGTACTGACTTATAACTCTTTTTTTTTTTTTTTTTTTTTTTAAAAAAAAGATGGTCTTTGAGTCTTTTCTTCTTACTGTAAGTGTAAGAACTTTTAAGTCTCAGAAGAAAATATTTGCAAGTTCTTCAAAGCAGTTGCTACATCATTTGGGAAAAATAACTGAAGTTAAGAAGGATATGAAGTGGAAACTTTGTAAGTTTCTCCTTAGTTCATTTCACTAGAATTCAGTTCTTAATAGCCCCAGGGTTCTGTGACACACTTGGGAGCCACAGGCGAAGCATGCTTTCCCCACAGCATCTTCTGGAATTGGCTGCTACCTTATATGCCAAAAATCAAACCACTAGGAAGACGCAATGTATTATATAATTATTTTTATTTATTACTCTGCTCTGAGAATGCGCTACTTGTATAATCTTCTAGGGAATATGTTCGTACAATAGATACCAAGGTGCTATCTGTGAAATAAGGAAGAGATAAGAAAAGAAATTCACATAAGGCCTTATATTTCTTGAAGTTCCTGTTCCTAATAATATTTAAGGTGCAACATTTAAAGACATTTTTCTCCCTCTGAAGAAATTTCTTTCAAGAGATAGGAATTTTTTCTAATAGTGGTTACTTCATGAGTCCTTCTACAGTGATGATCATTCTCGACTGTGGAGTGGCTTACCACAGGGTTAAAAGTCTGACATAAGAATCAGTTACCAGAAAAACTATAATCGTTAAAGCTATTTTAAAAGTCTTTACTGATGACCTTTACTAATAATACCATGTAATTGTTAGAAAATTATGTATCTTCACTGTAGAAAATTTGATGCTTAAATTTGTGAATGAACCACAAACAGAACATAGAAACAATTGTTAATGTTTGTGTATATTTTCTACTAAATTTTATACCATATGAGTACATTTTATATATGTATTTTTACATATATGAGTAAAGTAAAGAATGTATGAAAAAGGCAGGGCCAGCACGATAGCTCAGCAGATTATAGTGCCTGTTTCGGCAGAGCACAGGGACCGGGGTTTGATCCCCAGCATGCTGTGTCGGCCCTGCCCCAGGAGCATGCTGATACGGGGATTGAGATTGGATGTAATGGCGCGTGCCTTTAATCCCAGCACTTGGGAGGCTGAACGCAGGGGAATCACTACATTTCTGATGTATGTAGTGAGACTCTGTAGATCCTGTACTAAATACAGAAAAAGAAAAAATTAAATTTAAAAAATGAAAAAGGCAAGAGTTTACAAATAGAGAACAGATGAAATCTCATTCTACATTCACTATATTCTTAAGATATAAACACAGTTAAATGTGATTTTTTGTTTGTTTGTTTGTTTGTTTTTACTTTTTGGCCAGCTCAGCCTGCCTGAGGGTGGGGCTGGTGCAGCACGTGGTGTAGGGATAGAAGCGCAGGCCCCTGCGCTACTCCTGCCTAAGCTTGTCTAGACAGATGCTTTACACTGCTGAGCTATCTCAGTGGTCCTTAAAGGTGAATGCTTTATTCTTACAACTTTCCCAATCAATTTATAAGCTATTCTATGTATGTATATAAGTAAGGAAGCTGTGCCTTATAGAGCCTCAACAAACTACACAGTCAAGTATGTTGACTTCATTCTGAAAACACATTGTGCTTTTCTGTGGTACAGTGATTTTTGTGTTAGATGCCAGTCAGCGACTGAGAAGAATAGAAGCACTAAACTCAACTTTTTCCTTTGTTAATTTAATCAATTCATTAAGTTTTCAATGTATTTAGTTGTGCCACGGTCACTATGCAGCTTGGATTTGCGCTGATCCTCCTCCTGTTTTCAGCCTCCTTAGCACTGGGGGATTCCAGGGGTGTGCCACCAGGCTCCGACTCTGGTTGGTTTAGCCCTCTCTGGGGGCGGGACTGGCTCTGCACGTCCCTGTACTTCCCTCCACTTGCCTAATCAGGTGTTACTGTAATCTGCTGAGCTATCTGGCCCACCCTATAATCTCACTGAGGGTCTAGCCATCTGCACCAAACTTCAGAGGGAAGCGCAGTATAGGACTTCTCTACTCAATCTTCCCTATCTTTTCTCTTTATTGAGATCTGGTTGTCCCCATTGGCAGAGAGTCAGAATATTTATTAACTAGATAAAATATTAAATTATGTCATATCTATCTAATATGATGCTATTCAGCAATTAAAAAGAAGTCACATTAGTATGTGTTATTATATTAATGTCTTCAAAATGATTAATGAAAAAATTGTACCATATATATTACAATCATAATTATATTAAACATGCATACTAGAGTGTCCATTTCAAGAATATCAATTCTTTCATGGACATCCTTCACAGAAAAACTGATGAAAATTATAAAGAAAAGAACCATCTGGAAATGCTGTTGTGGATTGCTGCTGTGGTTTCTATCTAGTTGTCCCCGCAAAGCCTCATGCAGTCATGGGCCGGCTTCTAGAGCTTGTGATGAATTCATCATCCAAAGCTGGGATTATGTTGTGCTTGCTCCACTTGCTCTGGGGCAGATAATCTGCATACAAATGTAAGGAGGGGAGAGGCTACAGGTGCTGGTCCTCCTTTTGCTCTTTGCTGTTTTCCACTCCCATGAACTGCTGCCCTCTTCTATGTGATACTCTACTTTGGGGCCAGCCAAGAAAGGACTGAAACCTGCACTAACTGTGAGCTAAACAAACTGTTCCTTCTGTAATTTTGACTGTTGGGTGTTTTGTCCCAGCAATGTGAGAAAAGCGCCTAAGGCAGGTGCTAAGGCCTACAACAGAAAGTGCAATGTCTACTCAACAAAATATATTGAAACTTGTCATGGACAAAGAGAATGTGAGCACGTGAACTGTAGCCGGCCCTTCCGTGCATCCTACTCACACTGAGACAAGACTTTGGATTGTTGATGAGTCAAGTCAGCCTACAATTCAGGCTTCCCTCTCTCCCATCTTCCTACAGCACATCCATTCACATTGCCTGGCACATCCTACAGAATCCGATTTCAGAGAACAAAATGGAGTTTTCATCTGGCCACCTTTCGCTGTGGGAAGACGGTTCCCTAGGTGCGGTGTACTGAGCCAGCTGGGGACCTTATGGCCACCCGCCTGGGTAATCTGGATTCCTGGGAAAGGTAACCTGAGAGGACCAGAGGCCACACGCTCACCTCAGTGCCCAGTTCTAGGAGAAGGCATGTCACCCAGAGGGACAAAAAGTCCTTGTCTCTTCCACAGCTCTTGGTCCCTCAACACAGAGCCTATTTATCCATTCATCAATTTGCCAAGAGAAAGAGAGACATTAACATAGAAAGCCTC
Source organism: Ctenomys sociabilis (assembly GCA_004027165.1). Lineage (NCBI taxonomy): Eukaryota > Metazoa > Chordata > Mammalia > Rodentia > Ctenomyidae > Ctenomys > Ctenomys sociabilis. Next base: position 5,038 of record PVKA01044698.1, on the reverse strand, counting down.
AAATATACTTATGGTATTACAATATTTGGGCATTTCTACAAGAGCTTGAAACACTGAAGCAACACTTTCATTCTCAGAATAAGCTTATTTTCACTCTCAGATCATGCAGTCGGCCCTCTATATATATGGGATCTGTATATATAGTAAATGGTTTATAAAAATCACATTTATATGAAACATGCACAGATTACTTTTTTGTCATGCTCCCTACACAGTGGTGAATGTAAATGTTTTGTATAACATTTACAATGTCAGGTATTATATGTTATCTATATATGATACATAAGGGATTTATATGGACCAAAGGATATTTATATGTCATATACAATTACTGTACTATTTTATCTAATTTACATAAGAAATGAGCATTAGTAGATTTTGGTGTCTGTAGGGGGGCTGGAGACAGATTCTTCATGGATACTGAAAGACATTATATATTAAGCCATGATGCCTGCCAGGTATGACAACAAATAAAGAAATATCAGATTTTCAGTGTCACAATAAAGCTGACTGTCAGTATGAACTACTTGTATGAATTGTATTAACTAATATGATCCACCCACAAAAAGAAACAAGCAAAAAAAGATGAAGACAGAGATTCTAAGGGTTAATAGATCTGATACCAAGGAAGAAAAAAAAATAAAGAAGAAGGAAAAAAGAAAATAAACTCCAAAAGCTCCTACCAAGGCCTTAAAGAGAAGACTCTAGAAAATGTCATCACAATAAAGAACCATAAACAGAAAATACTTGAAGTTTTTAAAAGGTTGCACAAAAATTTTTGGTTTTGTGGGACTACAGAACTGGATATAAGACCAGAAACCTTGAACTTAAGATATTGGTATAGGTGACGATTTTCTGACCAGAAATACAGAAGTTCAGAAAACTATAAAAGCAAGAATTAAAAACGAGATCAATCACAGTAAGTTTCTGTCTCAGGAAAGGAAACAATCAGGGAATAAAAGGAGGATCTACAGAATGGGAGGAAAAAGGGGCCGGCCTGATAGTTCATAGGCTAAAGCTTAGGCAGAGCGCAGGCAGCAGCGGGGGTTTGATCCCCAGCTTGTTGTGTCAGCCCTGCCCACGGGGAGTGCTGAGAGGGCGGCTGAGACTGGGCATGGTGGCGCGTGTCTGTAATCCCGGCTCTTGCGAGGCTGAAAACAGGAGAATCACTATGAGTCCGAACTATGTAGTGAGACGCTGTAGGCCCTGCCCTAAGTACAGGAAAAAAAAAAAAAAAAAAAAAGAATGGGAGAAAAACCCTGCCCATTATTCTTCTAACAGAGGATTACTACTCAGAATACATTAAAGAACTCTTAACATGTAAAACCAAAAGACCAAGCAATTCAGTCAGGAACTGGCAAGTGAGATGAATAGGCAGATGCTTCTCAAAAGAAGTATAAATTACTTCTTTATAAAAAAATGGAACACATAGCTAACTTTTAAAATCATCAATTAAATCCAATTCAAATTATGTTTAGCTTCATTTAAAGAAAAAAATAGAACAATTATTGAAAGGGTACTGGGTAAAGGAACCTTTATACATAACTAGTGGGAATGTGCATTATTATAGTCATTGTGGAAAAACTGTGGAACTGGCTCTAAAAAAGTCTGAAAATAGAACTGCAACATGACACTGTTCTTCCCCTGTTGGCTACACATCCAAGGGAATCTGAGTCAGCATTTGGAAGAGATGCTGAAGTATCCATGTTTACAGTGGCACGATCCACAATCACCAAGCTGTGGAATCAGCACAGGTACTTGATGGCAGATGAAGCAACGAAGAAAACAGACACACACACACAGCCATGCATCGGAGAGCTGTCGCGGAGAAGGAAGGCGGGCCATTGCAGGAAGGCTAATGAAACCCAAGAGCATCATGTTAAGCAAAATAAAAGAGAAGTATCACACGTTTTCTTCGGTGTGCAGAATGGAGGAGAAAAAGGAAACCTTGAAGCTCCAAGGGGACTATTAACTGAAAGGGGAAGTGAGATAGAGGTGGGCGTCTAGAAGAACTGGAGGGCTGGAGAAAGCACATGACGCGTGTACATGGACATCAGAGTGAAGCCTCAGAATTTGTACAAGTGACATGCACGAATACTGATAATAAAATATTGTAATAAAAGGTGGTGAAGACAGAAGGATCTAGAATACTTAGAACACAGTATCATTACTAATGAAAAAATGGTTTACGATATTCAATCTGAAAACTGGGGAAAAGAACCTAAATCATTTTTCATAATAACACTAAAATTTTTACTTTACCACATTTCATAAAAACAAAATTATATTACTTAACAATGATTTCCAACAATTAATTATTTGAACAATTCTGTCACATATAGCAATAAGATAAACTGCGTGACACTTTGTTTCTTTCAAAATAGTTCATATCCTCTACTGCAAATGCACTAATTAAACAAAATGAAAAACTAGAAATGATCTTCTTTCTTTGAGTTCTGCCATATTGTTCAGGCTGGCCTTGAACCCTATGTAGCCCAACCTTGCCTCCAACTCATAATGATTCTCCTGCCTCAGCCTCCTGATTACCAGGATGATACATGTGTGCCATCACAGCCAGCATATGTATGTATAACAACAACAGCAAAAATCTCAATCTGTGTCTTAACAATAATTTAGAAATACAGAAAGGTATATTGATAAAGATTTTCAAAGCATGAATTTAATACAAAAAGGAAACAATAAAAATGCGCAAAAAAGATAACAGGGGAAAACCCAATTCTAACTAATGTGATAGGCTAAGGGTATTAGCATAACCTTGCCTAATATTAAATGGCCTGAAAATATTTACTTTTTATTTTAAGTGAATATACAATAATTTCACTACAATAGTTCTAAAAAGTGTTGGTGCTAAATACTGTGAACCACGTGTGTTTTCTCACCTGCTATCCACAATAAGCCTGGAAATTCATAATGATAAAAAGGCTAGGAGAATTCACACAGGATATCAATCATGTAAAGTAATAGTTCTATACTTTTAAAAGTAGATAAGTTTAAATTGAGTGCAGCATTCCATGCTTATCACCTTAGCACTACAAAGATGAAGCAAGAAGATCTCAAGCTCAAATACTGCCTGGGCAATTTAGCGAGGCTGTCAAAAATTTTGAATGTTCCGGGGTGTGTAGCAGAATAGTAGGATGTCCTTGTGTCCCATCCACAGGACCACACCAACATACACAAAGTAAATGAAAATGAAAAATACTGCTATACACAAATTCTAGTACTTAATTATCTCTCATGATGGTATGAGACATAATTACTTATTCTTGCATATATATATGTATATATATATTTATATCTTTCAGAACATGTATGATATATTCAAGAAAGATAAAGACAATCTAACTTTAAAATAGGGAATTTTTTTTAACTCATCCTACACCAGACAAGGTGTTGGATTTGGTGAATTCTAAAGTAATTAAGATCATACTTTGTCTCTTTAATAATTCGTTTTATTTGTAAGAAAGAATCCTTTGATTCACACAATCATATACGGAGTTTTGAGCTTAATTTCATTATTACATGACTGCTTATAGTTTGCAAGCATCGTAGTATATTTTCAACAGCATTAAGAGTCACTCAACTTAGATTCACTGGTAATGAATTTGGAGTTTTTAGAGAGAAAAGTTTGCTACTTTAAATGTGAGTTGTCCTACTTAGTTTTCTTGTTACTTATCAAATATTCAGCACTCACTGCATGCCGCATGCAAGTTAGTGTTTGGGGCCATAACAGTCAACAGTAAAAGGAAATTATTTGCTATAGTAAATAAAGCATTTATTCTGATTAGAGCAAAAAGTTAAAAGAGTGATAGAAAAGTTGAATGATAGGCACAACAATTTCATTTTTTTTCTATAAACAACAGTTACTAGTTAATTTTAGTAAAATGCATGACATGTATTTTCTCTTACACATCATAACTGCCTTTGGCATCTTAAAGCCACAGCATTTTGATTCATGCTTTTCCAGGTTTATGACCTAGCGTTCCAGCTTTAGGATTTATTAGAAATTAGCCTTTCTCATGTTCCACAGTCAGTAAGAACAGTTGTTACAGAAATGTTTTCCAAACTTACAAACCCATGATGAAACAGATGTAGTGGGAGCATTTTTAAAATGAAAGAAAGGAAAAGCAGAATGAAAAATCAGGGTGCTTTACATCTAGTGAAAATAAAATCCCTTGGAATATTTGTCATGAGCATATGCAAGTGTACTGAACATAATGAAATTCTCCTAATTGCTTATTTGTATTTTTTTTTTTTTTTTGGTGGAACCAGGGATTGAACTCAGGCCCTTGCACTTGAAGGTAAGCACTCATTCCACTGAGCCATCTCCCTGGCCCCTTTATTTTTATACTTAAACAGAATAAAAATAGTAATCTTATTAGAAACAATGCAGATTTCTGAAGATCATGCACAAAATGTTTGGAAAACTGGTACAGTAACGTTATAGGGGCCACCATATTAATAATACTATCAATATATATTGAGGAACTATAGCAGCCTACTTTTTTTTTGTCTTTTTGAGACAGGGTCTCACTATGCACTGAGACTGGCCTTAAGCTCACTTTGTAGCTCAGGCTGTTCTCGAACTCACAACAATCCTCCTGCCTCGGCCTCCCAAGTGCTGGGATTACAGGCATGCACCACCACGCCTGGCTTGCAGCCTACTTTTTACCAAATTGAATGTGAATTTTTCTCAGTGTCCTGGAAAGGTTCATATTTTTCTCTAAGGTTGGGTATTTTCCCTCTCCTCCCTTATCTTTTGTGGGTCTAACCAAAGCCTCTGTTACTTTGTGCTCAGTGTTTATCAAGAATACTTTCTGTACCAAGATGTCCATCACATGAGGAATGGTTGAAAAAGATGTGGTATTTCTATATAATGGAGTATTACTCAGCTATTAAGAATGATAAGTTTGAAGCATTTATACTGAAGTGGATGCCACTTGAACATATACTCATAAGTGAAATAAACCAGACACACATGTGTAAATATCATATAGTCTCCCTAGTATAACAAGCGAAA
>PVKA01044697.1:0-16001 GCA_004027165.1 Ctenomys sociabilis | reverse complement strand
TTATAAAATAATTTCTTTGGAGTTATATTAGATCCTTAGAATTCACGATAGAGACATGAGCATCCTGTTCATCAATCCCTTATACTATCACGTTTTAAGGAAAAAAAAAAATTAAATTTCAGATTTCTCTAAGACCTCTGGCTTTCTTCCACCTCACTTCTTGGTTCAGACCCTCACAGCAGAATTAAAGATTAACTGTTATGGTTCTTCTGTAGGGTCTAATGGTCAAATATCTCAGCAATATCTGCCACCAATTCTTTTGTTGTCATTTAACTGGAACTCAAATCAGAATAATCTAATGTCTTCTCACTAGCAGATTGGTGGTGTTAGTGGCAAGCTATGCCTGGAAAGCAGGCTGTTTGTAAGAAATGTATGTGCGCAGGAAGCATCTCATAGCCACTTAAGTTTATAGCCCATCTCCCTATAGGTATCTATGTGTATATCTCTTTCCACAGAAAAGTTATAGATGCATTTAAAAGTAAACATGAATAAATTTAGAATATGAAGAAAAAGTAAGAATAGGGAAAAGCATGAAAATGTACACTGCGCAGTCTGTAGACGGACCAAATCTTACTCTGGGATTCTTATTACTAAGCGGGAGAGAGAATCTCAATTCACTACAAAATTCACAATTTTTTTTTTAAAGTAAATTATTTTATTTTATTTTATTTTATTTTTTGTGGAACTGGGGATTGAACTCAGACCCTTGTACTGGCCAAGCAAGCGCTTATTTCACTGAGCTATTTCCCCAGCCCCTAAAATTCACAATATTTATAAGAAAAATAAAACAGATGCTTGAGAGACAGACACCTTTTCTGTCTATTGAGATCTAGCTGAAATTCTTAATCTTACCTAAACCGTACTACAAAGAGCATACTAATAAATATAATAATAAATTCTAAATGATGTTTTTAATACCAAGCTTCACTTGGAGCCAGGTTTCTACTGGCTGTGAGTTATGTACAGGTATTGGCCAAGAACTACCCTCAGCAACGCTGCCTTTGACCGACTTCCGGAGACCTAGGCTCTGAACTTTCTTTTACCTTCCTTGCCTTTTGCCTGAGATCCTTCAAGTGATAGATTCCTCCAGTTGTTGTATCCGTCTCATTACATTTTTATTTCCAATGTTCTGCCTATTCCTTTGTCCTCTTCCTCTAATCATTTTTGTCACCTATATCCTAAGATTATTCTTTTCCATTATTTACTTTCCAGACTGTGTTGCAAGCAGATGAGGGGGGAAAGTGCAAAAATGTAAATATTTACGTTATAAAGCCCATGAAGTCATATTGAGATGCTCAGAGACCTTCACCCCTCACCTCAAGTACTTGCCACTTGAAGGAAACCTGTGAAAACACATAAGAAGCAGAAGAGTGTTTAGTAGAATTCTCTGAAGCCCCAGGTAGACAAGCACCATTGCCGTAACTGTCTGCCTAAGTTAGGAATCCTCTCCTGATTCAGAGTCCCACATTCATTTCAGGGCAAAATAATACACAGATCTTGAAGACCAGAGGAATAAGGCTTTGTTGATCTGCTGGAAACAAAGTTCCTTGAATGATAATCTCCTGCCTCTGATCATGCGGTAGCCACCAACTCTGGGGAAACTGCAGCAGTGTGCATCTGAAGTCTCAGCACTGCTGTGGGAGATGAGGCTGGATAATTGCAGGTTCAAGCCCAGCATGAGCAGCTTAACAGGATTCCATTTCATAATAAAAATAAATTAGAAGATAGCTGCAGCTATAGCTCAGTGCAAAAACCCTGGACTCAATCCCCCAGTACTATAAAAAATTTAAAAGAAAAAAGAAGATTTGATCCCTGGCACCATATGCCGGGTCAGCCCTGTCCCGAGGCACATTGAGCTGGGGACCAAGCCTAGACATGGTGGTGCACACCTGTAATCCCAGTGCTGGAGGCTGAAAACAGGAGGATCATGATGAGTTTGAGCTGTGTAGTGAGTCCCAACACCAAAAAAAAAAAATAATAATAATAATAAAATTAAATTAAAAAGACAACCTCAGAGTCCTGTGTTTCACTCAGCCTGCAGGGCTTATGATTCATCTCAAAACTGTCAGCTACTCCTGCCAGGAAACCTGCTGGAAGCACTCAGAAAATCCCCAGGAAAGTGACCCTGAAAAGTGCAAGAATTCATCAGGAAAGGAATAGAATTGAAACCGTTGCAAAATGTGAATGAGACCTAGAGGTAGACTTGCCCAGCCTCTGCACAGAGGAGGATACGGTGCCAAGAGAAATGAAACTGTGGGTAAACAGCAGGGCCAGACCTGTGCTCCCCTTCAGGGCAGCGACGGGGCCTCACTTTATAATCGTGAAGGCATTTCTTTTCACTGGAGAGGGTCTAAGCTTCAACTTATCTTCATATGTTTTTCTGTAGATTAGAAACATCTGAAATCAATATTCCAGCTATATTTGATATAACCTATAAAGTTCATTTATGGGTTTTTGAAAATTTATGAGCACAAAGAATTTAAAAGCTGTACCTGGGTGAATATGTTCAAGTCACAGAGATAAGCACTGCACAATGGCCTGTTGTTGGAAGATGAAATTAATAATACTAAGGTGTAGAGAGAAGTGGGAATGTCCTTCACAGCAGGGGCCGGGGCACCTGTTGTGGTTTGTGTCTAGTTGTCCCCCAAAACCTCATGTGGTCAATGGGGCAGTCTCCAGGGTCTGTGTTCCGGTGCTGGGATTATGGGTGTGAGTGCTACACTCGCCCTGGGGCAGATAATCTGCATACCAGTGTAAGGAGGGGAAAGAGGCTGCTAGCTGCCAGAGCTGCTGCCCCTCCCTTTGGTCTCTGCTACTTTCTACAGCCATGAGTGGTTGCTCTCTGTTTTGTGCTACTTTGCCTTAGAGCCAGCTAAGTACAGACTGAAACCTCCACTAGCTGTGAGCTAAAGAAACCTTTCGTTCCTTAATTCTGGGTGTCAGGTATTTGTCCTTGCAGTGAGAGAAAAGTAACTAAGACAGCACCCCTCAGTTTTGTTCTCCTTACTTACTGAAGAAATCTGTGTTCTGTGCCCTCCCAACAAAACTACTTCAGAAACATGCCTGGAAAATAATCTAAGCCCACGAGTATGAAAAATTAAAAGAGGCAAATATCAGAAAGTGGAGTCTGGTGTCTGAGAAAAGATCTCGTTCCCAGGATTACCGATGCCTGCACACAGACATCCACATGAATAGACAATATAATAAAATGATAGGAAGTTAATCATTTATCTTCTGAAGGAAGAGAATGTAAATAAGTCCCAACCTTGCAAACAACTACCTCATAACATCCTTTATGTACAGCAGACTGCTACAGTCCAGCCAGTTCCTACTGTGATGCCCCTTCCCAGGTTTGCTGTAGGGACCAGGGACCCTCTATTTCGCTCTCAAAACCTGAGCACAATCCTGCTTCTGTGACTTGTAATACAAAGAGCCACTTTCCCATTGTGTGCATAAGGTCCACTTTCTGGAGGTGTGTTGGATATATATAAAATGCTCCCACTGGGTGCTACCCAGCAGCAAAGTGAGCACATCAGTGTATCAAGCCTTATAATGGCGCAAGGAAAGTTCTGTTTCAGCAAGGTGTGTTTTCAGTGTGCCCTAAATCATTTCCACACATTGGGGGTCATGATCTTGATACCTTAGATTCTGCTCAGTGAGGACATTGTGTCCTCACCCACCAATTCATATAATGTAGCATCCTGCAACTTCTAGCTCTTCCCCAATGCCAAAGGCCCATAAATGGTTCAGTGTCCTAAAATGAACCATTTATGGGCATTAAACTGATTCAGACACTGAAGCAGCTGTGACAGTGCACTTAAAGACCCTCGTGAAGGAAGACTCTCAGACCTGCTTCAGGAAGTGGCGAGATAAGTGTGTTCAGCATGAGCGAGAGTAATTTCATGGGGATCAACAGCAATTTATCTTTTCTATGACACTTTTTTTAATGTAAACATTGAGCTGGGGATATAGCTCAGTGGTGTAGTGCCTACCTGGCAAGTGCCAGGCCCTGAGTTCGACTACCTATATCAAAAAAGAAAATAGGTTTTTTTTAAAAATGTAAACATTAACCAAAATTTTTTTTATCATACATTGATTTATTTTCATTTCTGTCACAACTTGAAACAAGACATGAATTTGTCAGAGAAGCACTGTTTGTATGTTTTTTGGGTTTTTTTCCCCCCAGGGCCAGGGATATAGTTCGGTAGAATAAGCACTTGCCTGGCAAGTGCAAGGTCCTGAGTTCAATTCCCAGTACTGAAAAAAGACAAAAAAAAAAAAAAAAAAAAACCAATGGTAAAACAGTTCTGGGCTAGGGATATAGCTCAGTAGTCTAAGCACTAGCCTAGCAAGCTCAAGAATCTGTATTTGATCCCCAGTGCCACATGCCATGCCAACTGTAGAACCCGGGGTACACCGTGGTGGCCCCAAAACCAGGCATTTTTTAAAAATAATAAACCATTTCAGAATAGGCTAATAGTTAATAAGAGAGTTACAATAATTAATGCATTGCACATTGTGTTCATAGTAGTTATTACGAGTACAAGGGTAGGTATGATATGTTGTTCAAACAATATTGAACAAACCTTTCTTTTCGACAAACCAAGAAAAATTATCTATATAACCATGTTCACTATCTTGTGTGTAAATATATTTCTTTCTTTCTTTCTTTCCCCTTTGCCCCATCATAGTTTGTTTTCTCTTTTGAACAGTTTTTCTCAATTTGCATGCATGGTTTTGTTCTATAGTACTGACTTACTGAACACAATTTGGATAATGATAATAATAATGGCAACATTCATTATGCTAATTTTACTGAGTCTACTTTTTTAAAAACTATCCTAAATACTTTATATATATTAAATTATAAATTCTTGCATCATTTTTATTTTACTCTCAAATTCATAAGCTGGCAGGGCTAGGATTTAAATTCAGGCAAGCTGGCTCCAAAGAGTACACACCACCCAGATACAGTATTTCTTTTTTTTTCGGGACCAGCGATTGAACTCAGGACCTTGCGTTTGCCTGGCAAGTGCTTATTCTACTGAGCCATCTCCCTAGCTCCCTAGACATAATTTAGAAACTGCTCAGCCTAATCACCTGCTTAGGCAAGCACAGGGATCTGTGTTTGATCCCCAATACCACCTGCCACACCGGCCCCATCCCCAGGTGCACTGAGCCTCCAGGAGTGATGGTGCACACCTGTCATCCCAGCCTTAGGGAGGCTGACAAACAGGAGGGTCACTCTGAATCTGAGCTGCATAGTGAGACCCTATACCAAATACATTTTAATAATAATAATTTAGAAACTACTGGTGGTTGAAAAAGGTGTTAAAAACAAAAACCTTCCAGAGAAGAAGTTTGAAATATTAGATTTTTATTACAGGGAACAGCTGTAGCAAGTCATTTGGAAATGATGACTTTCTTCTATTTTAAAGCATTAATTTTAGGTCTGTATATCACTTGGTGATTCACATTCAAGCAATCATGTCAAATTTATCAAAAGTAATAACTTCTTGCAAAGAAAATATATAACCAGGTTGATGGATAGCCCTTTGCATCAGGAAACATTAGAACAATGTCCGGCCGTCAGCTTATGGTATCTAACAGAAGGGTGCCGCAGATTTTCTCAGGCTAAAAACCTGAGGGAGGATGAAAATCTCCCTCCATGCCCACTGCCCGGTCCTCTCCGTGAGTGAGAGAACCTCATGTGACAAGGGAGTTTTTTGCTGGCTGCCCACATCTTTGCTCTCTGGTTAACATTATTTGATTTCTAAATATTCTTAATAGTACACCTTATCCTTTTTTGTAAACCCATAGAAAAGTTTCTACTAAGAGAAACAGGCATAGAACCTCAAAAAATGCATTCTAAGAGACCAAAGCTACTAGTAGTTTCCTGCTTGAAATGAACTTATTTTATTACAAATAATTGTCAGTTTTATTTTGGAAATTAGTCCCTGGAAAAATGCTTTTTAATGGAATTATTACCATCTGGCATCAGTTCCTTTTATACTCTAAAATCGTAGTGACAGTGTCCCCTCTCTCCCAACTTACATCATATCTGACAGGCAGAAACAGGCTCCAGGAAAGCCAAGTCATTTTTCCCATCCAGATGCTACTTTTCATAATGCCTATAATTTTTCACTCGAAACTGCTTGATTTCTCTCAGAATTTAATTTAAATGTAATCTAGGAAATAATGTTGGTCTTGATAAATTAAAATCAGAAATTCTATGTCTAAATTAACAATATGGTGTCTTAATAAGAATGATCACTAACTGAGTCCTTTTTGCTGTTAAAACAACAAAAAGTGTGCTGTGAGGAATGTAGAAATGGCCTCAGAAGAAAAATTTGGAAGTGACTTCTGAAGAAAGCCTCGTCCCGAGAACAGCCAGGCTGATTTAGCTTCCAAAAGAGGAAGTGAGGAAGAAATGGAGGGAACAAACCCTGGCCTCCCTATGTTTATATATACTCTATATATTTAATGCTCCATATGTTTAATATTTAATGTGGGGTATACCTTACCCAGCCTAGGCAGGCGCTGTGCTGGCTTCCAACGGGTGCCTTTTGGGTCTTCAACACTCATCCTAAGAGAAACACATTGTCTTTTTGCTGTTGAGCAGGTAAGTGAATTGAGGCTCAGAGAGTGCAAATATTTTGACTAGGTCACACAGCAAACAGGTGGAAGAGCTGAACAGTAAGTGCAGGACCGCTCCAGGGGATATGTTCTTATCACTGTATGAGAAGTTTAAAGCAGTTGTATAGGTGAACACCTGTTATGGTTTGTTTCTAATTGTCCCCCCAAAGCCTCGCATGGTCGTGGGGTGGCTTCTAGCTTTTGTGACTGATTACTGTGGGTGTGAATGCTGCACCTGCCCTGGGGCAGGTAATTTGCATTACAATGTAAGGAGGGGAGAGGAGCCGGGCCTGACCCACCCACTCCCTGTGCACTTTCCAGGGAGCTGGGGAACTCCGTGAGACCGTCTCTGAGAAAACAGGTGGGGGGTAGCACTGAGGCGCACGGTGCTTCTCCCGCACAGGGCCTTGGCTTAGTCCCCGGGCACTGAGGACAAATGTGCAGAAGAAATAATGTATTTGTACCCAGATCTTGGCCTCTAATAACATTCTTCACTCACAAAAACAAGATTCCTTGGAGAAACAGCTGATTTTAGGGCAGCCAGGGAATATGTAAGATGTGCCTGGAAAATTGGTGCCAGAGAAGAAGAAGAAGAGAAAGAAGAAGAAGGAGGAGGAGGAGGAGGAGGAGGAGGAGGAGGAGGAGGAGGAGGAGGAGGAGAAGAAGAAGAAGAAGAAGAAGAAGAAGAAGAAGAAGAAGAAGAAGAAGAAGAAGAAGAAGAAGAAGAAGAAGAAGAAGAAGAAGAAGAAGGAAGAAAAAAAAAAAAACAGAGATGGGAGTACATCCAAGACACAGTGGGGGAGGCCTTGGCAAGGCCAAAGCACAAAATTGAGTGGAATTAAATGATTACTTACCCAAAGCATCCTTGATCTCATAGTAATATAAATTAGATAATGTAGGGGCCTGGGAGATGGCTCAGTGGAATAAGCACTTCCCTGGCAAGCGCAAGGGCCTGAGTTCAATCCCTGGTTCCGCCAAAAAAAAGTGATGTGTTTAAATGATGAATAAACAAACAAATGGAAGAGAAGAGACAAATCTTTCCTGAGACTTCCCAGTCTTATATAGAATTTATTGTTCATAAGGAGGTGAGTATAATACCCCACTGCCTAAGTGTGACCTGGCATGGTGACTTCCTGCTGAAGAATATAGTAGAGAAAGAACTTTTTTTAAATTAAATAAGCAAGTTAAAGTATGACAAGTGTTGTGTCAGTCACATGGTCGAGATCAGGGTTAGCAAGGCTACAGCACATCAACTGTGTAACCTGAAAAACGTAGCAAGACTGGCACTTTTCCTTTGTAGTCTTACTACCAAAATCTCATACCTAGTCTAGTTTTGAGAAAAATATAAAATCCTAATATGAGCTACAAAAAAAAAATCAATATTTTTCAAAACTGATCACATTACAAAAATTAAGATCATCAAAGTGAGGAAAGCCTGAGAAACATAGTAGTCGAGGAGCCTGCAAAGCTGTGGTAGCTCCATGTCCGTGGTGACCTGAGTGTGTGATGCTGCAAGAGAAGACCTTAGATAAAGCCTGGTGGAAGTCCAAGCAAGTGTGAACTAATGAATAATGCACACTAACAGCGCTTCATGAATTATGACAAATACCTACACAAATGTGAGACGGTAATGAGTGGAAAATTTCGTGCTGTCTGTACTGTCTTTGAAATGTCTCTATAATTTAAATTTATCAAAAAATAATGTACTTGACAAAATGTAAAATCAACATTAAAACGTCAATAGCTTCTATACACCTGTTGTTCACATATTATCAACTATATGAGAAAGGAAAGTTATTATACAGGAAAGTTATTATACACACACACACACGCACACACACACGCGCACACACGCACACGCACGCACACCCCAAAAAGCACATGTAGGGACCAACCTGACCAAGCAAGTCTAAGACCCATATAATAAAGGTTACAAAAGACTAGAGGAAGAAATTGAACAAAATGCTATAAGATAGAAAGGCATCCCATGTTCATTAATCAGCAGAATTCATAGTAGTAAAATGATCACATTACAAAAATTAATCCACAGATTCAATGCAATCATCAAATTTCCAGTGACGTCTTTCACAAAACTAGAAAAAGCCCTAAAATTCATACAGAAGCACAAAAGGCCCAGACTAGCTGAAGCAGTCCTAAGCAAGAAGAACAAGACTGGAGGCATCACGATACCCAATTTCAAACTATGCTACAAAGCCAGAGTAGGGCCTGGGGAGACGGCTCAGTAGAATAAGTGCTTTCATGGCAAGCAGAAAGGCCTAAGTTCATTCCGCAGTTCTGCCAAAAAAAAAAAGCCAGAGTAACCAGCATGATATGGCATAAAAACAGATGCATAGATAAATAGAATAAAATGGAGGAGAAGACAGGACACAGGAACAAGCCTATAAGACTGCAGCCATCTGGCTGAGGAGATAGCCCAGCAGTCTCAGTGCATGCCTGTTCAATCCCTAGTACCACATGCCACGCCGGCCCCTGCGCCTAGCTGGCTGCCAAAACCAGACGTGGTGGTGTACACCAATAACCCCAGTGCTGGGTAGGCTGAGACAGGAGGATCACTATGAGTCTTAGCTGCTTAGTAAGACCCTGTACCAAATACATGAATAAATAAAAGATTTTTTAAAAACAACACTATAGCCATCTGATTCTTGACAGAGGACCCAAAAAGTGTACCTTGGAGAAAAGACAGCCTTTTTAAGAAATGGTGCTTGGAAAACTGGATGTCCCCTTGTAGAAGATTGACATTAGACCCCTATCTTTCATGCTGTACAAAGATCAATCCAGAATGGATCAAATTAGGTAAATTTGAAACTATAGAAGGAAACATAGGGAAGCACTATAGGCAAAGGCAAGGACATCCTAAATAGTACTGCAGTACCCAAGAAACAACAGGAAGAATCAACAAATGGGACTCTGAGTCCAAGTTTCTGCACAGTCAGGGAAAAAATGAACAGAGGCAGCCTACAGAATGGGAGAGTACTCTTTACTCTTCCAACAGAGGATTGATATGTAGAATAGATATGTGTGTGTAGGGGTAGGTGTGTCAGAAAATGAGCAACATATATGCATATATATATATATATATGCACACATACACATACAAAATGTTTAAGATAATTGTAATATTAGTTTCTATTAGTTCATTGAAAAAATAGCATTTATGTTGTTTAATCAATCTTATATGCCTATATCTAGTAATATGAGCAACTGCTTTGAAGATAAAAAACATGCAATACAGCAATCATTGTTAATTTCCTATCATCTTGTTTTGAAATTCTATATCATTTTTATTGTTTTCTTTACCGTTGTCTTTAAAATAAAAAAGACACCAAAAAGTTAAATAGTGTAATCAGTAAATGGACAAAGGAATTAACACTTCTGAAAAGAAGTATAAATGTTCAGTAAGTATATGAAAAATTGTTTAACATCTTAGCTCTTAGGGAAACACAAATCAAGACTACGTGGAGATTCCATTCCATCCCAGTCAGAATGGCTATCATCAAGAATACAAAAAATAAATGCTTAGGAGCAAGGGGCTGAGTGCTTCTACCTATAGTAGCAAGAGAAACTGTTACAGTCCTATGATGGTTGAACTTAATTTGCAAATGTGATTAGCTTGGAACCCACCGAGGGAGTTAGCACAGCGCCCTCTGTTTGTCTGGACGAGTAGCGGAGGTTTGGCCTTGGGGTCTGTATCTGTATCTCTTCCCCGTTTGGTCCACAAAAGACATCCAGCCATAGAGGGAAGCCTATGAAACCAGAGAGAAAACTAAACCCTTCCTCCTTTAAACTGTCCATATCGAGTTTTTGGTTTCGGCAACAAAAAGCTAATACAAAGCCCCTATGGAAATTAGTATGGAGGCTTTCAAAAACATAAAAATAGGGTTAGTGTTGATCCTACTATGCCACTTCTTAGTGTATTCCTCACAGAATTAAAGCCAGCATGCCAGAAGAATTACAGCATATCCATGTGTACTGGGCCACAGTTCACAAGAATCAAGATATAGAACCAGCCTAAGTGTGCATCAACAGATGGAAGGGTAAGAATGAATGGCTAAAGATGTACAGGTCAATGGGTGCAGAAGTATTATTCAATCATAAAGAAGATTGGAACTTTGTCATTTGCAGGAAAATGGATAGAACTGAAGTCATCACGCTAAGCAAAATAAGCCAGACATGGAAAAACAAATACTGTGTATTTCCTCTCATATGTGAAATCTAAAAATCTGGCATAAAAAGAGCATTATTAGACAAGGGATCGGGATAACGGGGAAGGTACATAGGGTGGATACTAAGAGAAATGGGTAGGATCAAAATATGTAGATCTAAAAAACAATATTTTAGAGCCAGTGAGATCGCTCAGTGGGCTAAGCACCTGCTTAGGCAAGCACAGGGACCAGGCTTGATCCTCGTGCCTGGGTACCACATGCCCCACCAGCCGTACCCCACAAGCACTCTGAGCCAGACATCAAGACCAGGCGTGGTGGTGCACGCTTTTAATCCCAGCACTGGGAAGACTGAAAATAGTCTTGCTTAAAAATTTGTTCATGTTGCTTCATGTAGTTAGTTATTGCTTACTCAATTTCACTGATGTACAGAATTGCATTATGTAAATGCACCCAAATGCAGTACATGGCTTATCATCACTGGGCGTTTTAGTTGGCTCGGATGTGGAACTCTAAGAAGGATTTTCTGACCATCAGATTTGTGGGACACTAAAGTTTGATATGCCTTTTACACATTTATGATTTCTGAAGGGCAAGGAAAAAGAAGCTGCTATTAGGATCTTGTTCAAGGGCCACACTTTACAGAGAAGAGCTCAGAAAGCCCAGGGCTGCTGCTCATGGCTTCGGAGGAGGCAGTAGACTGCCCCTAGACGATGCCTACCTTCCTTCCCACAGAAACATAGACCAGCTCCTTTACTAATTTATCCACCACTCCACTAGTGCTGTCTGTGGGTCGAGCCATGGAAACCTTTATCTTAGCAACAACTTCTTGAACTCCTTATGCTTTTCTACAGAATGAGTCTCTGTAGAGCAGGCTTCTGCCTCAATGGCCAGATAGAATGGAAATTTTACGGTTTCCCTCGCCTTCTCCACAGATACTCCTGACAATGCAGGTTCCTGACTTATGAACTAAAGTTTTCAAGCAGACAAGTATGGGCATGTATAGACACAGACAGGCAAGCAGGCAGGCAGGCAGTGACCATCCAAGGTTGAGTCAAAGTGAGCTATCCTTACCTATCTGACCACCTTGACTATGTTTTTCACTGAATAGCTTCAAACTAATCAAATTTTATTTTTATCAGCAGTACTTTTCATGTTAGCATATTTTGTCTTATTATTGTCTATTTTATCTTAAAGTATATTAAGTCATAATTTTTGTTTATGATTTAACTGGAAGGCAAATAAATTTGGTAATCTTGGGCTCAGCAATTAAACAGCCCAGCTTGGCTGGGCCCCCTTTGGGCTGAGTGTCCCGCACTTCTGCTTTCTGAACCACAACTTCCTCACAAGTGAAAGACAGAACAGAAAATTAACTTTGTAAGATAGAATGATTTAGTACAAAAATATATTCAAAGTATTTAGCATAGTTCCTGACACAAGAGAAATAACCAGTGTATAATGAAGATTACTGTTGTTGATAATTATACAGTAATTTCACCTGTTAATTCCTTTCTTATGCATAATGATCAGACATCTTGCAAATGTTTTAGAATTCTGCTATTTAAAGAATTATCCTGTGACATTTAGCATTTTATATTTCCCATGCTAACTGAAATCTATAGCAGGATGAAAAATGAAGTCCAATGTGAATGAGATCGGTCTCCCTTCCAATTATAACACAGGTCAAATTTATGTCTCTTTCCATTAGGTTTATAATTGGAGATTTGCTGGATTCAGAAAACGACATCTTCGAGCAGTCCAAAGAATGTGACCCTCATGGGTCAGAGGAGTCACAGAAGGCCTTCGACCATGGGACAGAGCTCATCCCATGGTACGTGTTGTCCATCCAAGCTGATGTGCACCAGTTCCTGCTGCAGGGGGCCACAGTCATCCACTATGACCAGGACACACACCTCTCTGCTCGCTGTTTCCTGCAGCTTCAGCCAGACAATAGCACACTGACATGGGTGAAGCCCCCCACTGCCTCTCCAACTAGTGCTAAGGCAAAACTCTGTGTGCTCAGCAACACAGCCGAGCCTGGCAAGTTTCCATTACTGGGTAATGCTGGCTTAAGCAGCCTGACAGAGGGGGTCTTAGATTTGTTTTCAGCAAAGGCTGTGTACATGGGACACCCTGGCATTGATCTACATACTGTGTGTGTTCAGAACAAACTGAGTAACATATTTCTGTCAGAGACTGGTGTGACTCTGCTCTATGGACTCCAGACCACAGATAATAGATTACTTCATTTCGTGGCACCAAAGCACACAGCCAAAATGCTCTTCAGTGGACTGTTGGAACTCACTAGAGCTGTGAGAAAGATGAAGAAGTTCCCTGACCAAAGGCAGCAGTGGCTGAGGAAACAGTACGTCAGCCTCTACCAGGTAAGAGATGGACCATATCTCTCTCTCTCTGTCTCTCCTTCTCTCTCTCTCTCTCTCTCTCTCTCTCTCTCTCTCTCTCTCTCTCTCTCTCTCTCAGTAGTGGGATTGCAAAGAGTACAGACTCCCAGTTCCCAGCTCTGCCTCTTACTCTGTGTGACCTTGTATAGCTTAGACTTTGCCCCTCAGTGCCACAGTAAGAGCTGAGTGAAGAACATAAAACCACAGTATAAGTTCTTATGTGTAGAGAATAGTACCTGCTCATGTTAGGTTCCTGTAATTACTTTGATATGAAAATAGTGATTATGGTCATTATTGTTCTTATATGTGGAGAGAAATTGGAACTGGTTAGTAAGAAACTTCATTGGCCAAAGGTTTTAATTAAAATTACTGTGATCACGGTTTTATTAGTTAGTAACTAGCTGATGTGTTGAAACTTTCCCTTTGGAAACTGAAATTCTGATTCATTATGTAACATATTATGTGACTCTTGGAGAGTTTTGTTTAGCTTCCTAACTGTAGAGCTTTGGAGATTGAAAGAAACTTTCCCAAATGTGGATAATTCCTACCCAGAGTCCTTCCTCACCAGGTTTACGGTGGTAGCAGCCCCCACCCGGCCGGCAGTGCTTCATAGTCTGCAGCTTAAGTTCACTGAGTGTCTCCTGAGCCCAGACTTACTGGGTGTTTTCACTGTCTGGCTAAGAATGTTTCTGCAATTAAAAACATTTCCTCCCTGGGACACTTGTAGAGACGCATGTATATAAAGTGCCTATAGAAAGCCCCTCCTGGTCCTCAACTTGGTCTGGGAAGTTTATATTTATACTCCCATGCATAAATTATTGGAATCCCATCAAGTTAATTCCAATCTACCACTTCCATAGCAACCCACAGTAAGAATAAAGGCACTAAGGCATATTTATTATTTTGGGAGCCCAGGGGTCCTAAGTCCAGCCATGGCAATGGCTATCCAGAACAAAGGCTTCAACATAAGGCCAAACTTGGGTTTTATTCAGTCATGAAGGAAGAGTGGCTTGAGGATGAATGACTGAGAATGGCAGGTGAGTCCTGTGGCTAGGTCGGAGGCCTGCATTCACCTCTGCGACATGCAGCAGGAAGGATGTGCAGAGTGATCTGCATTACACAAGTGAGATGATATCTAATGTTTAGGGTCCAGTGCTTCGGCTCTGATGTGTAATTTTTCAAGCCTCAGGAAGTCAGGCCCCTGTCTGGAGGCCCGACCCCAGCCAACAGCACGAAGCATTGGCTCTTCATCCTGTGTCAACCTGGCTCATATTAAGGAGCAGCAGGTGGGGGTTGCCAGAGCTGCGTGTGTGCCATCTTCTAAGACTACCACCAGCACCTCGGCTAGACCAATAGGCATGGCTTAGAGCCAACTGAAGGGATAAGGAAAAGTCCTAGCCATCCCTGTACACATCAATTCATGGGAACAGGGTCAGGAAAAGCCAAAATTGCTCTTCTTTCAAGGAGAGTCACCCAGGTACTCCTCCAGAAGTGCCTTCTTTTCCCTTTCCCCATGCCTATGTGATGCTTATAAGCAGAGACTGTATCCTGATAAAAAAACATGATGTATTAATTAATAAATAGATAAGCCTCTCAGGTCACGCATCAAAGTTACATACCCCAAAGCCATTTTAGTTAAGTCATCTAAAATGGAAATCAAAACGTGCCTCCTGTGTGTCTCACAGGGCACAGCCAATGTTTAAGAGCTGTTATGGATATTGATTTGGAATTAGCACACTTCCTCAGCCTCCCAGAATCAACAAAAGCCATCACCTGGGACAAAAAGCTGCCTTTGAGCTCAGCTGCAAGCCCTGCTCACAATGCCTGTGCATTTTCGTCGTCTATTCATTTCCTTCTCCAGTTCTCCGTCTGCTCCTTTTCCAGCTTATAGCACAAGTAACTGAATGTAAGATGTACCTGGTTTCCCATTTGCCTGGCAGCCTTCAGCTTATGTTGAAGGAGGCAACAGCTGAGACTGTGGGCAGCTAATGAGGAAGGGAGAGGTGCCGCTGGAGGTGATCCAGGGAGACTTGGGGCCCGCCAGCTAGTGCGGGCCGCCAGCTACAGTGCAGCCCACAACACCCCCACTGGGACGCTCCAGTACCCCAGTCACTTAGGAAATGCAGATGGCATTCTTCCTCAGTGTGTCATTTTTCAGGTGTCACGCAACCTGTCTTGGACTCAAGATTTTCTTTCAGATGAAAAAGGTGGCAGAAACCAACAGTCTCTCCTCCCATATCCCATAGGCCTTCCCCCATCCACACTGTAACAGGAGGCCTGGAGATGGTGATCTAATACTTAGAGAACAAAGGTCAAACAGATCTTTTGTTGGTGTTGAATTTCCATATGTGATGGATTTTTCTGCTTCTAAAAAGCTGAGGAAGAAATCAATATTTGCGATAGCTCCTGATGACTTCCAAATGACTGATGACACTGAAAGCTTCCTGTAGAACTCACAGGAAACAAGTATTTTGGTCTCATTTTGGGTATATTAATTAAAACTGACTTTGTGTCATATAGAATTAGCATTCTCATTAAGTGACTTTTCTTTTTTTTGAGACAAGGTGTCATTATATAGTCTTGGCTGGCATTGAATTCACTATGTTGCTCAGGCTACTGGTAATCCTCCTGTCTCTGCCTTTCAAGTTCTGGGATTATAGGAATATACCACCACATCTGGCTCTTGAAGTGATTTAAAATATCTGTTAGCACATGCCCTCAGATGCCTAGTACAAAATATATATATATATATATATATATATATATATATATATATATATAT
>PVKA01044696.1:0-16002 GCA_004027165.1 Ctenomys sociabilis | reverse complement strand
TGTGTGTGTGTGTGTGTGTGTTTGTTTGAGACAAGGTCTTGATATGCAGTTCAGGCTGGCCTTGAATTCACTATGCAGCCCAGGTTGGCCTCGAACTTGCCTTGACCCTCTTGCTTCAGCCTCCCATGTGCTCGGGGTACAGGTGTGCGGCACCACACCTAGCTGGGCCCAGCATGATAAGAAAGCAAGACAAAAGTGCACAAGTGGACGCATGGTGCTTCTTCTTACTGCTCTTCTACCCCTTGTTAAATCCTCACCTGTAGATCTGAGTCTCGTGGCTCCGAGTGATATGGTCAACCATATCCAAACAGAGCTGGGGGAGGAGGCTGGCGGCCGGGAATGGTGGCTGCAATGGCAGCAGTAGTGGAGCCTGGGAGCAGCCACAGCGTTCTGGAAGCCCCAGGCGGTCTTTCTACTGAGACTGGGGCCCGGCTCTCACCCTCCCTGCCCCATTGGTTGTTGTCTGGGGGGATTTAAACAGTCAAGTAAAATCAAACTGGGCAATCATGGCAGAAAGAGGATTTGATCCCTGTAAATATGTTTGCTCTCATGAACATTTAATGAGAAGGCTGATCAATCTGTTGCGGCAATCTCAGTCCTACTGCATTGACACAGAATGCCTTTAGGAGCTACCAGGACCCTCCAGTGACAGTGACGTCAGTATTACTATGATTTTTTTTTTTTTTTGTCTTTTTTGAGACAGGGTTTCACTATGGAGCTCAGGCTGGTCTCAAACTCACAACAATCCTCCTGCTTTAGCCTCCCAAATGCTGGAATTACAGGCATGCACCACCACACCTGGCTTAGTATTACTATGATTTTGATGGCCTGGATGGTTATTGCAATGATCTTGTTCCTACTGAGACCTCCCAATCTAAGAGGATCCAACCTGCCAGGAAAGCCAAGCAGCCCTCATAATGGACAGGATCCGCCAGCCCCTGCTGTGGACTAACTTTGTGATGTGGGAAGTGAAAACAGCTAACACCTTGCAGGACCAAATGAACAGAGACCGGAGTAATGATGTTAACTCACTAGGAGAGTTTTTCTTTGGCGTCTGCAACATAGGAGGGTATCGTTTTCATGGGCTTCTAGAAACTTCACTTGCAAACTTATTTTTGCTTCCTGTGCTATCATCATTCCTATTCACAGTGTTTTTGAGTAAATGATTATATTAAAAACAGTTACAGGGGCTTTTTTGGTTGTCTTCAACTTAAACATTCCATTCATTCTGTTTGTAACGATGATCATTAATTTTGCGGTGATTTCTGGCCTGATTGAAGGAAATTTGAGATTTCTGCATAACATTTTAAATAGTTTTGATAGATTTTTAATTTTTTCCATAAGGAAAAACAAATAAAGTTATTTGGAATTATCTGGGACTGTATGGAAGAAAATGAGAACCACAGTTGTATTTACATTTACCTTTTAGTTTATTTGTAGCCTGCTGTTTTCTATAGTTCTGGACTGTGTCAGCTCTTGGAATGTTTTACAAATTATAGATGAAATCTATATCACCTGTTACAGTTGGTTTATATGGCTGCAGTAAGAGGAGAGCAGTTAAATGCTCGTTTACTGATTTTTTTATTCCCACTAAAATGTCTAATGATAAGAGTACATTAAATAAATATGACTGATCAGTAAAAAATAATCCTCATCTGTGGCCTCATGGCCACCATTCTGTGTGACCTGTTCTCAAAGCAGAAAAAGATCAGGCCTGCATAGTTTGCTGACACAGCCAGAAGTAGGCGTCTGTCACACTCCAGCCCCCGAGGATGGTGATGAGGGAAAATCCTCCCAGGAGGCAGAACTTCCAGGGACCTGTTCAGTTGTTCATTTTATTGGGACTGAGAATGGCCAGATGACTGGATCCGCATGGCCCCTTGGTGATGGCCAGTGAGCCATCAAATGGGTCAGGAACCTGGAAAGAAATAAAAAAGACTAGGAAATTGGTGACAAGGAGTGTTGGGGCAGATATGTCAGTAGACCTCTGGGATGTGACGATGTTGGTGTCCATGTCTACGCCCAACAGAAGGCATCTGGGAAAGTTGGCAGTGGCCAGTGCACTGGACATGGGCTCAGCTGCCCAGTGTCTGGGTGTCCACAACATGGGCTCCCTCCACAAGTACAGTACCGGGTACCTGACTGGCCAACAACAAAAGCCAACATCAAGTCCTCAGTGCAGTGCCCTTCCCTGAGGGTTCCAGGCACATGGATCAGAAATGAGTGGGATCCAGCCTGGGGTTGGCTTGGCCCATCAAAGCCTACCCAAATCAGCTACGTCACAACCAATGCGCTGAGCAGCTTGAAGAAATACAATGTGTGCTCTGTAGGGTCTGAGTTTACGAAGCTGTGGGTCATGCAGCAGAAACCTAATTATTAAAATTCATTGGGTTATCATAATTTAACTATGCATCTACTTCCTTTGGGGACCCTGACTGATTCACTGTCTGCTTGCATTTGTCCCCAGGTTGGATATAGATCTTTAGCTCATCTGTCCTTGAGGTTCCAGACCAAAGTGTGGATCAGAATGACATCTCCTCTGAGATGTGACCAAAGTGCCTGAAACTCCACACTGTCCTCCATTGCTAACCCGGTCCTCCTTCACATCTGACAGCATTCTCTGCTAAAGAAACCTGTGCACTGTGCTTGATGATCTCCACCCTGTCACCCTTGTGTCCATGTTATCATTGGGTCATGTTAACTTCTCCCCAAATATCTTTCAAATTTGTCCCTTTCTCTTTATCACCACCTCTTGCACCATCCTTGCCCAAGCCACCAGTCTCTCTCACCTAAGATAACCTCCCACCAGCCCTACTGCACATAGTCTCCAATTTATTCTCTACACAATGGTCAAAGATACCATTCTGACCGTGTCCTGTGCTCCTACTGAAGCCTCTCAATCTTTCTATTGCCCTGAGGGTAAAGATCAGAATATTTAGCACAGCTTTCAAGGTTCCATGAGGTGTGGCCCAGTCCCCTGCTTTACCCCTCCTTCTCTGCATTGATCACATGGCCTTTGTGGCCTTCCTATTTGCTATGATCCTCCTGGCCCTACACGGTTCCCTCTCCTCCAAAGCTCTTCTCTGTTCATGGTGTTAAACCTACTCCTGCTTTCCCAGTCAGCCCAGCCTCACCTCTTTGGAAAGCCCTCCCTGAGTCCCCCTGGTCTGGCTGAATCATTCCATATTTTTCATTTGCTTGGCTGATCAAGCAGCATTGCTCACCCTGGGCTCTGGCCCGCCATAATATAATCCACAGCCATGTTTGGGTTTGGTTACCGCTGCATTTCCAGGGCCCAGCCAGGGCCTGGCACACTCGAGGCTCTTAACATCCATCTACTAAACCAACACCCTGAGGGCCGGGGAGATGGCTCAGTGGAATAAGCGCTTCCCTGGCAAGCACATGGGCCTGAGTTCAATCCCTGTTTCTGCCAAAAATAAATAAATAAAACCATTAAAAAAATAAACCAAGGCCGGGCGTGGTGGCGCATGCCTGTAATCCCAGCACTCGGGAGGCTGAGGCAGGAGGATTGTTGTTAGTTCGAGACCAGCCCGAGCTACAAAGTGAGCTTAAAGCCAGCCTGAACTGCATAGCGAGACCCTGTCTCAAAAAGACAAAAAAAAAAAAAATAAATAAAAAAAAAAAATAAATAAATAAACCAAGACCCTGACAAACCAGGTGGTGAGCTAGGCCATCTTCAGGGGCCCTGACAGCTGGAACTTGTTGGGCTCCATTCTCAGGCCCACTCCTGGAACAAGCTGATGATAGGTAAGTCACGAAGTGTGGTAAGTGAGCAGCGGCTCCACAGTTAGGTCTGTGAGTTGGAGTTTGAACTTGAGAGTCCTTTTTCTACTTAAAAATCTTGGTAAGAATAATGTGACAGGCGCCAGCACTTGATCGGCCAGACCATTCTCAAGGGATGCTTGACACAGGCCAAAACACTGGGTGCCAGAAGCCTGGCGACAGGGGCTTTTGCCAGGAGACTCTGCCTTGGTGAACAGAGCTGAGAGAAAAAGGTTCTGAATGCCACTATTTGATGTCCACAGTGGTGTTCAGTGCTGCTTCTGGCCTTTCCAACTCATTGCCCCCACTCCTTTGAGAGAGACCTCAAGCGACAGCTAACGTGAAGTCTACTCAAACAGTAGGCCTGGTTGCTACTCATGTGCCCTTCATCTTGCATTAATGTTTGGAAGGAGGAAGGGACAAGGTAAACTAGCTCTTGCATTCTGTGATTCTTCTATTCTTAATTCTGAGGGCTCTTTTTCCCCTTTTAAAGAATGTACAAGGGCCTGAGTTCAATCCCCAGTTACACCAAAAAATAAAATAAAATAAAGAGTGAACCAACAACACTTTAACAGCACCTGGACTCTATCCAAGGGAAAAAGGCAGAAGATTCCAGGGACATGACTCATTTGGCCGATGGTGTGAGAGCCATTTCTTCAGTCCTTACATCATGACCAGTACAAACTCCCTCTCAAGGTCTGGAAATGGTTTGACTACACACACCAAGCAGCTGGCCATGCCCACCAGAAGCTTCTCTGGAGGCCCAGGAGGGGCAGCTTAGATGATAGACCTGAACAATTTGTTTTTAGAAAGAGGTGTCATTTTGGCTGTGAACTAAGAATTCAACACCCTCTGTAAGGCAAAAAAAAGTGAGTACACAGCCTATTCCTAAGTTTGGCTGTAGAAATGATGTCAATTGTTCTGTATAGGGCCAGCCAAATAGCTCAGCAGATTAAAGTGCCTGCAAGTAGGTGCAGGGGCCAGGGGTTCGATCCCTGGGCCTGCCATGCTGGCCAGGCTCCCGGGACATGCTGAGAGGGCAATTGAGACTGGACGTGGCGGTGTGAACCTGTAATCCCAGCTCTTGGGAGGCTGTAAACAGGCAGATCACTACGAGTCCGACTTCCCTAAAGTACAAAAAAGAAAAAAAATTGTTCTGTATATGTTTGATGTATTTGAAATATTTTATTTCTTTCTTTTCTTTTTTTAATACTGGAAATTAAATGTACTAAATTCAATCCCCAGCCTTTTTTGGAAACAGGGTCTCACTAAGTTGCCCAGGCTGTGCTTAAACTTGCAATCCTCCTGCCTCAGCTTTCATGTGTACTGGAATTACAAGTATGCACCACCATGCCCAGCTCCCATTATAATTCTTTAAAGGGAGAAAAGGTAGGTTTCAGCAGACTGTAACCTACCTGTAGGTTGGAACAGTGACCTCTGTGGCCAGAGACTCTCTCTCCTGGCAGCCAAAGCTATGAGCACATCCACCTCTGCCCCTGCCTCAGTGCTGGGCCTACCCCTGCTGCTTTCCCTTGCTCTTTTTGTCACTGGTGGGAGGACCTTGCCTCTGCTCAGTCTGCTGGATGCCTTTTCCCTCCTTTCCTTGTTCTGGACATCTCAATTCCTCTGCTACACATTCCACCCCCCCATGCCATTCCTGGGAGGAGAGAGGGCAAAAGGTGTTTTGGTTCTCCCAAGATTGAACCTAGATGGATTTCACCAGGAAAGAACACCTCCCCCCAGGAATCAGACTCTTGGCCATCACTAATACCACAGTCTCCGGGCTGGGGAGATGGCTTAGTAGAATAAACACTTGCCTGGCAAGTGCAAGGGTCTGAGTTCCATCCTCAGTTCGGCCAAAAATAACAAAACAAAAAACAAACCACAGTCTCTTCCCAAGGGTGACATGGACTCTGGTGACTTGCTTGGGAACCAAAGTCCTGCATATGGAACTGAAGAAAATCTGTTCTGAATACTGACATATTTTTCAGCAAACTTCTGGAATAACACCAATTTTTCAGTTGTCGGTTTCCCACAAAGCCTGGGGAGGTGGGGCAAGCTAAATTTTCCTTGGCTAAAAACAGTGGATTCAAGGAACCAAGGTTGCTGATGAGTGAAGATGTGATACTTGAACTCCAGAAAGAATTTCCTGGGAAATGAGATTCCACCATGGCTCACCTGTCTGAGCTGTTCCACATCCACGTGTCTACTGAAAAGGGTTCTTTTTCTTTCTGCAGCCCCACATTTAAAATATGAACAGTATAATAACAACTACAGTGAAAAGAGATGATCATTCACCACACAACGTGATTTATAATTGCTTGAATAATATTGCACAATGGAATCATTTCCTACCCAGTAAAAATGATTTCTTTTTTTGCCTGAGTGATAATATCCTGTTGAAATATAATGCCATTCCAGACAGAGACTACATAATGTCTGGAGTCTTTTTTTCTTTTTTCTATATATAACATTTAAATGCTAAGCATTAGGAACAAAGCAAATTCCCAGAGGAAGAGGATTCTTTGCGTCTACATTGGGATCTCTAATTACCCAAAGTCTTTGGGTAAAAATCAGATAGATTTATAATACATAGGTGGTGTTTGCTCTGTTTCTTTAGAGATCAATGATGTGACAAGCATGGAAAAAAATTTCCATTAAGCTAGTGTGCTGTATAACATCTGTATTTGGACAGGCATACACCATGTTGTTAATTCAATGCTCCAATCTGATCATTGTTACTGGACCCATGAAGGCAGATTTTGTTTTCCTAAGAAAATGTAGTTGTGAGACACTTGTCCAGTGGCTCCTGTGTCTGTAGGTGAGTTGAATTTCAGGTGCCCTCTAGGAATACAAAAGAAAGCGAAGCTACAGGTCCTGTTCTCAGGAAGTTTCTGATATGGGCAATTAAGAATGAGGCAACAACAAGCCACTGGCTGGAGAGGCAAGGAGAATTAGTGAAGTGCAGAGTAGAGAATGACCTTGCCAAAGTCAGACAGTGAGGGAAAGGGCCTGCTTAGGTAAAACCCAAGCACCCAGAACAGGCCAAATTCCAACCTCTCAACACAGCCCTTCATGGTGTCCAGTGCTGACAATGAAGCAGGGCCAATTCTCTGTGAGCCAAGGTTTGGTTTCTGTAGCTCAGGCCATGTTCCAGGGCACATGGCCTCTCTCAGCGCTCATGGGAGACTGCCTTCTTAGGTCCCTTTGCCTGCATCTCTTATGAAGCAGGCCACATAGGGCCCCTAACTGCTGCACTTTTGGCCCTTAGTTCTTGGGCTGAGGCAAGAGGGTGGTGGAAGGGGCTTGAATCTGTCATCGCTAACAAATCCATTTGGTAAAGACTTAATACTCCTCTGTGTTTTACCAATGCCACCCCTTGAGCCCACAATCCTAGGTAAATCCACAAGAGAAATCTGCACATGCGTTGACCAAAAGACACGTGTTGAATGGCCATAGTGGCTGCAGCAGCACCCAGCAGGAAACACCTCGCCTTGGTTCCTTTTCTGTTGCTGTAACAGAAAACCACAGGCTGCGTCCTTTACACAGAAATAGATTGCTCATGGCTCTGGAGCTTGGGAAGGCCAAGGTCAAAGTGTTTTCACCCAGAAGGGGCCATCAGCTAGTCATTCTGGGGCAAAAGACCCTAAGAGAGCGAGAGGCAGCACAGTCACTTTTATAGCAAGCCCATTCTTGAGGTAAGCAGCTCACTTCCACAGCAGTCACCTTAGTCCATTTGTCAGGAGCTCATTGCTTTTTTTTTGTACTACCAGGGATTGAACCCAGGGCCTTCATGCTGAGCTATATTCCCAGCTTTTTGTTTGTTCTTTTATTTTTATTTTTTACAGTACCGGGGATTGAACTCAAGACCCGTTGCTTGCTAGGCAAGCACTCTTTTTTTTTTTTTTTTTTTTTTTTTTCAGAGCCAGGGATTGAACTCAGGTTCTTGCGCTTGCTAGGGAAGCGCTTATTCTACTGAGCCATCTCCATGGCCCCCCTTTTTTTTTATTTTGAGATAGGGTCTTGCTAAGTGGCAAAGTTGTCAGGCTGGAGTCTTCTGTTGACCTCTATGGAAACCTAAGATTCTCTTAAAGCATGCACAAGTAACAAGTTTACAGCTTAAGGACTTCTCTCCCACAGAGCACCCCCATGTAACCAGAACATTAATTGGTAGTGTCCCAAGGGCCCTTGTACCCTGTTCAGTTTCTGCTACCCCCCTAAGTGTGAACCCTACCTCAGCATGACCACTGACAGCATCAATTATTTTGCTTCTTTTTATTCTTTATATAAATTGAATCATACAATCTTGTACTCTTTCATGCCTGGCTCAATTTTCTCAACATTGTATTTATGAGATCCATAAATATGTATGTAGCTGTGGAAGTGCTGGTGGCTCCACTGGGACCTCTTTCCCATTGTCACAGGCTGTCATTACCCAGGCTCCAGTGTTGGTTCTCTAACTGCAGAGAGAAGATAGCAGCCTCTTTAAGGGGTGCCTCCCACATATACTTTTTCCATGGTACTAGGAACTGAACCCAGGAACTTCTCATTGAACTATACCCCCAGTTCTTTTCTCGGTTTTTAATTTAAGACTGGATCTCCTTATGTCACTAAATTACCCAGGGTAAGCTCAAATTTGTAATCCTCCTGCCTCCGCCTCCCAGAATTCTGGGATTACAGGTGTGTGCCACCATACCCCAACAAGGGGTCTCTACAATGCACCTTTCTGAATTTTTTTTTTTTTTTTGCGGAACTGGGGATTGAACCCAGGCCCTTGTGCTTGCCAGGGAAGTGCTTATTCCACGGAGCCATCTCCCTGGCCAAAATACTTTCTGAATTTTTTTTTTTTTTTTGAACAATGCACCTTTTCACAAGGCTTGAGGTTAGAATACAGTGCTTCACCACCCCAGGCAAGAAGGATACTCAATACATAACAGCAGAGTTCTTTAAAGAATTCTCTTCACAAGCCCTCCTTCCTGGTTTCTTCTCTTGCTGCCTTTCTAATTAAAACTGCTGAGAACATTTGAGTCTCAGAGCAAGTCTTCTGTCATGCCTGCCCCTGTGGGTCTGCCCACATTCATTGTGGAATATGGCTTCTCTTGAACTGATGTAAAACAGCACCAGGAAAATCCTACTTTCTTATCTTACTGTGCAGGTAAATAATAAATCCTTCCATAATAATGACCATGACATTTACACAGTGCTCGGAGTTTCTGAAGAGACTCCAGTCAGTGACCTCGCTTCATTTCCACAGAGCCCTGTGGGGCAGGGTTGCTTTTCCCGTGTGACCAGTGAGAGCATTAAGACACATAAGTGGGAGGTAACCTGCCTCATTTGAGGTCACCCTGTACCTCGTGAGGACACCAGATCTGGGGCCAGATGTTATGACTCTAGATTTATTCTCCTTCCTACTGTCAGCAAGGGCAGGCGGGGGTGGGGTAAGTCCCAAGGGAGGGAGAAGAGGCCTTGGAGCTCCTGTCTGCTGCTCAGAGAGGCTTGGGGAGACAGGCTTGTTCCGAAGTGTGTGACAGCACTACAGAGATTGAGCCTCTATAGAGCTGGATAAATCTACTCCTTGTCCCTGTAAAAACTCAACACAAAGCCATGTGAAGTGCCCACTCAAGGCGTTGAAAGGATATTGCTTTCCTTCTCCCTTTGAACAAAGTTATCAGGCCTGAGGAGGAGCACTGTAGATAGGGAGGGGCAGCGAGCATAACCAAAGGGGACAGGGCTCCAAGCACTGGGCATGACCTTCTTCCAGTGAGGGTGAGGTTTATTCCTCCATACCACAGACAGGCCTGTTTAGAATCTGACAAGGCTGGGCCTGGTGGTGCCCACCTGTGATCCCAGCACTCCGGAGGCTGAGGCAGGAAGATGCTGTGAGTTCAAGGTCAGTCTGGACTACAGTGTATAGTGAGTTGAAGGCCAGCTTGAATTACATAGTGAGACGCTCTTTCAAAACAAAAAACAAAAAAAAAATAGTATTTGAAATGAAGGATCTAATCTGAACTGGAAAACTGGGCCATAGTACAAGTTCTAGAACATAGTAGGAGTCTGCTTAGAAATAAGGGATCCACCCTTATTCACGGGTGATATATCCCAGGACCCCAAGTGTATGCTTCATATCAAACTCCATCTTTGCTGTATTTTCCTATACATACATGAGGCAGGAGGTTAGGGCATTGCAGGCTGGCTGGGGAAGTGGGCAGATGCGTCAATCGCAAAGTCCCAGAACACAACCAATCAGAGAGCGCTGGCTTCCTTCTCCTAGCAGGACCAGAGCAAATTTTCCAAGGAAAGCCTAGAGCTGACTGCAGCCAGAGGGGGAGGGGGAGGGGCAAGGGGAGGGGGAGGAAGAGGCACGGAAGGACCCTCACCAGGAGTTCCAGGCGGGTGTGTTCTCTCTTCCTCAGTATTCTCAGTGCTCTCATGCTGCAGAGTCTACTTTTTCCTACTTTTACTTGGCCCAAGCTTGCTTTGCAGGGCTGGTGCCTGCAAAGTGGTCTAAGTGCCTGCCTGGCAAGGGCAGGAAGCTGGGTTTGATCCCCGTACCGCATACCATGCAGGCCCTGCTCTGGGCGCTGGGGAGGCTGAGAAACAGAAGGCTCTGTACCAAATACATAAATTAAGAAAATCAAAACTTGCTTTGCAGAACACATTTTCCTTTCCTATCTTTTTTTTTCCTTTCCTATCTTTAATAAACATAAAATCTTGCTACCTTTTGGGCTTGTTCTGTTCAATTGTTTGTTCAAGTCAAGAAGAGCCTAGAAACCACTTTTTAAAATGAATTTGGTAGAGTCTCACTACGTAGCTTGAACTCGCAGTGACTCTCCTGTTTTCAGCCTCCCCAGCACTGAGATTGCAGATGTGTGCCATGGTCTCACGCCTGGTCTCAGTGACTGGCTCAGTGCTCCCAGGGGTGGGGCTGGCACAGCATGTGGCACAGGGGATGGAACCTGTATCTGGGTCTTTGCACTTGCCTAGAAAGGCACTTAGACCACTGAGCTATCTCTGTGGCCCTAGAAACCACTTTTAAAAGGAGACTCCAGTACCCTGAAATTTGCTTTCCACACATACTATGATAGAGCTTAATTTATTAATTAGGATCAGTAAGAGATAAATAATAAAATAGAACAGTAGCAGTTATAAAAATATTCTGTAATAAAAATCATGTGGCTATAGTCCCTTACTCTGTCTCTCTCAAAATGCCTTTGTGTTGCTTTGTTTTTTTTTTTGAGAGAGGGTCTTGCTATGCAGTTAAGGCTAGCCTTGAACTCTGTATGTTCCAGGCTTGGCTTAAATTTACTGTGATCTTCCTGCCTCAATCCCCCAAATACTGAGATTAAAGGTGTGCAACAGCATTCCCAGCTGAGAAACACTGTACTATAGTCACCACTCTTAGGGTGTTGTGAGATGACATGGTCTCTACATGATGAGGTGCCGTGGGGTGATCAATCTAGTGGTGGCAGTGTAGCAGAAAGTTATTATGTAAGGCTTATTTGAACATAAGCACTAAAATATCAGGGCAGTCAATCTAATAACCAAGGTAGCTACTGAATGACTAATAGGCCGGTCATCTACAGAGCACAGAGAGAAGACAAAGGGTATCTTACGTCTCAGGCAGGATGCTGTGGGACAGGACAAGATTTCATCCACTGCCCAGAAGGTCATGGAGTTTCAGATTTATTAATTGCTTATTTTTATAGTTTTCCATTTAAGACTTTTTGGTTGACTTTGGATAGCACAGCAAGTTAAACAACAGACAACAGTGGCTACTGTAAGTTGTAAGAATCTTGCTATGGTGTGTGCTCCGCCCTGCCAAGCCCCATGTGGTCATATGCGGGGCTTTTTAGAGGTGGGTGGATCTAGAGTGTGATGCTGGGGTTGGTTCGTGGTGCAGTGCTAGGACTAAGGCTGCCCCACCCTGGTGCTGTGAGTGCTACCTGCCCTAAGGGGGTATGGATAAGATATAAGGGACACAAAGAGGCTTACTGCTTGTCACTTGCTGCTGCTGCTACTGCTTGCAGCCTTCTGCTTGCTACACCATGAACTGTTATTCTCCACAATGCCCCTCTGCCATATTGCCCTGCCTCAGAGCCAACCCATTATGGACTGAAACCTCTATAAATTGTGAACCAAATAAACCTTTCCCACTTTAACTTTGGGCATCAGATATCTTGTCTCAGCAACAAGAGAAAAGTAACCAAGACAAACCTAAAAACTCAAGTAAGGCTGTCTAGATCAACAAGGCTGGAAATCATTCTGTGAAGGAATCAGGAAAGTGGCCAAGGGATTCCCAGCATCTAAAAAAATATTTTCAGATAAGCATTAACAAATAAAGCAGAGACTGTTGGTTGCCTACCTAAAATCTATTTCTCTTTCTAGAATTACCTTTTAGCCAGGAGCAGCACCAACCACCTATAACCCCAGCACTCAGGAGGCCAAAGCAGGAGGTTAGAAAGTTCAAGGCCAACCTGGGCTGTGCAGTGAGTTCAAAGCCAGCCTGAACTACACAAGGATATCTTGTCTCAAAATGAAAGAGCTGCAAGTGGTGGCTGGTACACACTTACAATTATAGCACTCAGAAGGCTGAGGTAGGAGGATTTCTGTGAGCTTGAGGCTGGCCTGAATTACAAAGTGAGACTCTGTTTTAAAATGAAAACAAAATAAAATCATACATAAAAACAAAAGTAGGAAGGAAGAACATAGACCCAGTTTCTTGGCCATGTGTTCAGGAAAGGCATCCCCTTTCCCCACCCTGCAGCAGACAAGTGATTTCACTCCTCTTGTTTCTGAACAGTTCAGCCACGGGCATGTGACCCAAACTAGGCCAGTGAAAGCAGAAGTCTGCTGGGGGGAATCCTAGGAAAGTTTTGCTCACTCTTAGGACTACAAGCCCGCAAACATTTCTCTCTTTTTTGCTTCCTGAATCAGTGCTATAGCGTGAAGGTGTGATATCTGGAGCTACTGCAGCCATTTTGTGGTCATGAGACACAATGTAAAGGCCAATCCTGACACACTAAAGATGAAACAGTAAGAGAAAACACACACATAAGTCCCGGATAATGTTTGTACCACTGAATTAGTCAATTCTGGAACTGCCTACCTCCATGTACATTATGTAAGCTAATAAACACCTTGATTCTAAAGCCAATTTTAATGACGTGTCTCTACTTGCAGCCTAAAGCAAACATTTTTGTTAACTAAAACAGCAAACATTGTGTACTATACTGTTCTTTATACTATTATTAATACTGTACTTGTTTATTTGACGGTGTTACCAAACAGATAACCACCAGGAAAAAGAGACATAGGGTCCCAGTGCCAAGAGAACAAACAAGTTCTCACAATGAAGTGAAAGATGACCACAAACAACAAGGAGGTGGGAGAAATGCCCTTCACCAACTTAGAAACCAAGCTACAAGAGACCTGTGAATGCGCAACAGCGAGGCCCTGAGTGATTCCTTTGCCCGGTGTGCAAAGCCAAATGTGTATTTATGGATAAGAATTCTGCCCCAGAGGTTTTGTTCTTTCAATGTACAAATTGAAAGCGGAAAATCGAAACCGAAGCCCTAATGCCAGGAGTGGTGGCCCACACCTGAATTTCCAGCACTCTGGGAGGCTGAGGCAGGTAGGTCAAGTGTCTGGGCTCAACCTGGGCTAATTAACTGTCTGAAAATTTAAAAACAGAAAAAAAAGCAAGCTGGGGATGTGGGGATGTAGTTCAGTGTGAAGCACCTAGGTTCAAACCCTACTTCTGCAAAAAACAACCGAACAAAGCCCTAAGGGCCTAAGGATTAAAGATCGACAGAGTTTCATAATGATGCTGAAACTAACCATTCAGTTCTTTCTTTCTACTTCATAGAAAGATAACTGGGGACAAAAGGTCTAGACTGATTGGAGGGTCGCCTTGTGCTGGAACCGTGGCAGCCACACTTGGTTGCCCATGTGATAGCACCTCATGGGCTTGGGGCCGGACAGCAGCTTCCCCTACCGCTCCCGGGCCATCAGAGAGTGGGATTCACTGTGCGGCAACAGCGCTCTTCCAAGAGCCCTCTTTATGAACCCACCTTCCTGCCATGGCCCTGGTTTTCCTCAGGGTAACAATGTGCTGTGGCGCAGGGAGGTGGGGAACAGAGTTATGGGCAAGCAGCTGCTTGAGTGGCTCCGGTAAGCCTTTCCAAGGAGGTCCAGCTTTGCTAGCTTGTCTTTTTGCCCTTTGTCCTTTGCCATTCCTCCTGGAATACAGATGTCATGCTCAGCAGTGAAGGGGAAGCAGCCATCTCAGAAGCAGAAAGATAAATGATGAACATGACTGTCCAAGAGCTACCAAGTGTCCAGGTCACCATCAAGAATTTGTGTCAACCCTGGCCCTGCTGTCCTCTGAGCTGTGTGTGTGTGTGTGGAGACAGGTGATTAGGGCATGGCAAACTTGCTGAGCAAATGGGCCTGACCTGTCAATAACACTCATCCAAGAAATGTGCAGGAACCAGTTTCCAAAGCCTGGCAAGTGGGACCGATCAGAGGATGCTTTCTTCAGTTCCTCTCTCAAGAATTTAGGCAGGTTTTTGATAGGCCAGTCAAGACCTGACATCAGCCCACATCAGCCTGAGATACAAAAGATGGCAGCCCCTGAGCTTGTGGCCCTGTGCTGGCTCTTTCCCTGCCTAGGACCCTCACCTTGCATAGGGCACTTCTCCAACTGCCAATCGGCCCACTCTTACCCTGGAGAGCCATTTCGCTTCCTACTTTTAATAAATGTAAAATCTTTTCGGAAAAAAATGTAAAATTTTGCTACCTTTTGTGCTTGTTTGCCCAATTCTTTGTTCAGGACATGAAAAGCCTTAAAAATATTCTCTAGAAGGAGTCCCTAGCACACCACAACTGAATAACAGTATTAGAGATTAAACCTAGATCCTTCACACTCAGCTACAGCCCCAACCTTTTTTTATATTTTTTATTTTGAGACAGCATTTTGCTAAGTCACCAAAGTGATTTGTAATCTCCTGCCTCAGCCTCCCAGAGTGTTGGAATTACTGGTGTGGGCCACCACGGTTATTTTGAACCTTTTTTCTTTTCTTTTTTTTTTTTTTGAGACAGGGTTTTGCTCTGTATAGTTCAGGCTGGCCTAGAGCTCACTTTGTAGCTCAGGATGGTCTTGAATTCCAACAATCCTCCTGCCTCAGCCTCCTGAGTGCTGAGATTACAGGCATGTACCACCATGCTCAGTTTGAACTTCTTACCCATGTGAGGAAGAGCCCTGACTGGTTAAAGTGTGGTTAAGCTTCTATTCTGTGCAGCTGCTATAGTCTGAAGTGCACTTGTTCACAAGCTGTGACACTAACCATGTACAGAATGCCTGCAAGTCCCACTTGATTGAGACACAAGCTCCACATCTGCTTCTTCTGCGTCCCACTGGATTCCCTCCTATGACTTACCTGGTTTGTCCTGAAATAGTTTTTCAAGTTTGTTGTTATCTTCTTCTTCATCTTCGTCATTGTCTTCTTTCTTCTTTGTCTTCTTTTGTATTTTAGGACAGGGTCTACAGAGTTTCACTATGTATCAGACTCCTAGTGATCCATCTGTGTTCAGCCTCCCAAGCAGACATGCGCCACCACACCCAGTCTCAATGGCCAGCACACCCCGGGGGCGGGGCCAGCATGGCATGCTGGCAATGGAACCCTGGCCGCTGTGCTCTGCCTGAGCAGGAATTTTAATCCATTGACCTATTTGGCTGTCCTTTGTTATTTCTTTTATTTTTATTTTTCTGGGGGAACCGGGGATTGAACTCAGGCCCTTGCGCTTGCCAAGCAAGCACTTATTCTACTGAGCCATCTCCCCTGCCCTGTTATTTCTTTTAAAAAATAAACTATCAGCCGGGCATGGTGGCGCATGCCTGTAATCCCAGCACTCGGGAGGCTGAGGCAGGAGGATTGTTGTGAGTTCGAGACCAGCCTGAGCTACAAAGTGAGCTTAAGGCCAGCCTGAACTGCATAGTGAGACCCTGTCTCAAAAAGACAAAAAAATAAAAAAAAATAAACTATCTTATTCTTATCCTTGTTAAGTAATGGATTTCTATCACTACATTTCATTATAATGAAACTGGATTTTTTTTTTTTTAAAGCCAAACCCTGCTGGGTGTGGTGGTGCATGCCTGTAATCCCAGCACTCTAGAGGCTGAGGCAGGATTGTTGTGAGTTCAAGAGCAGCCTGAGTTAA
>PVKA01044695.1:0-15986 GCA_004027165.1 Ctenomys sociabilis | reverse complement strand
TCTCCAGAAAAGCACGTTATTACAAGCTTTTTATAAGGCTCATTCAAAAAAAGAAGATGAGTCTAAGAAAACACATGAAAGTAGTTCTCAAGTAAATGCATGAGGGCCACATTTCATCTGGGACGTTAACAAAAATAACATTTATAATGCACAGTAGTTTAAATATAAAGCAGGGCCTCATGGTCCTGCGGTGTATGTTTTAAGACAGATCCTTTCATGAATATTCTATTTCCTTGGACTAGAGACACTTGACATCTATTTTTCTTTCATTAAGGTAAAAGTCAGAAAGTGGACCACCATGATTACTAATTGACTTTCATGAAGATATTTGTCTTTCTATCTGAAAGAGTCCATCTCCTCCTGTACGCAAATGACAATGTGAAGTTTAAGATGTCTCTCTGTCAGGAAAATTCAGCGCAGTGGAAATACAGGCATCTCCCTCCCACCAGGCAGAATACTTGCTGACTTTCCCAAACACTCCAGATAGCATCTCTGGCAGAGAGGATGGTGCTGACCCAGCAGCCCTGTGTAAGTCGGGGCATCTTCCATTCAGACTGTGTGCAAGTGCCCCGCCTGCATCTGCATCCCCATCATGCTGGGGGATGGGGCCGGGCAGCGGAGCTGAGAGGAGCCTGAGGCTCCCGTGGCCCAAGGCTGGAGCTCTCTGGATTTCCTGAGCTTGTCTCTTTCCTCTGCCGGAGTGTGACAAGCCAGCCTGGCAGCTGCCACAGCATAACAGCTTGGAAACTGCCCCACAATCTGATACCTGCTCAACATCAAGCTATGAGAGTCCATGGGGCCATTACACTGCTAGCCACAGAGACAAGTTCGGTGTATGATTCTTCATGGTCCAACCCAAATGCTATCCTCTTACTCCCCACTCACATTCGCAACTTCTCACAGATGCCTGGTAGTGTTCCAATAAAGATTAATGACATATACTGTGCTTGGGAACCTGATGGTATAGCAGGAAATGTGACAGATATGATGTCAAAATAAACAATGTTAATGCAATAGGATGAGGTGCGAAATTAAAAGTGCATGCAAAGCACGTGGCCGCTTTGGACACTGCCTCTAACGCTCAAGGCAGAGGCATTTTGCCTCATTAGCCTTACATGCAGCACATGGTGAAGGGGCTCTGAACTAATACAAGGTGAGATGTTTTTAAAGATGAAATAGCAAAGTCAGAAAAATGAAACATGTTACAGCATATGCTAAAAGTATTTCTGGGTATTTGGAGTACAATGCTAAGCCAAGAAAGGAAAACAATCAAGGAAACATAATTTAATGCTTGTCTGGCCTTTAATAGGAAAAAATACTGCTGAAAATGAAAGAACAAAAAGGCGTTTATAACATTCACTTTAAAAAACCCGAATTTTCTTCATGTTAGGAATTAAAAACAAGAGTTGGAAGGACAGGCAGTTAGAGAAGTCCACTTACATCAGGGCAGTAATGTGTCTTTTCAGAAATTCATTTCGGAGGCAGGCGTGGTGGCACATGCCTTTACCCCAGCACTCAGGAGACCAAGGTAGGAGAAGCCCATGAGTTCCAGGCCAGTCTGGGCTACATAATTAGGCCATGTGTAGAAATTCATCTTACAGAAATTCTCTGAAGGGTGACACTGCATACTGAGTCAGAACTGCATTTCATAGCAAAAGTTTAACTTCCACTTAAAATCCATTAGAGCAAAGAGAAAACCAACAGATGTGAATGAGCTCAAGTACAAACTTCTAAGCCATCCATGCTGAAGTTAATGATATCAGTGTGTAATTCAAATATATGATAACACTTTAGTGAAATATATATGTATACATATATATATATGTAGATATATACACACATACATACTATATATATGTGTATATACACACATACAATATATCTATACAAATATCTATCTAGCATGTATCTATCTATCTGTCTGTCTGTCTGTCTGTCTATCTATCTATCTATCTATCTATCTATCTATCTATCTATCTATCTATCTATCCACACATATTTTCTAGCATTCTAAGTATAAGAGAAAAGGCAAATCAATTCATGGGAAAAGTTTTAGATTCAGATGTTGTATAAGGCACATCCCGCTCTGGCAGTTCCTTCTCTAAATGAATTCTCACAATAAAGTCCATAATGTGACAACCAAACCAGTAGGGAAATCTCTTGCATGTTCCCACTGTCATCTCAGGAGATAACAATTACTGGACAGCTTAATTGGCCCTCTCCTCTCCCCCTCAGAGGGTATATAAGTGAATCCAGGTGGGAGTGATTATCTTCAGTGCCTAGAGATGCTGTGGACAGAGCAGAACTCGGGAGAAATCCTCTTGCAGGAAGTCTCCTTTGGAAAGCTGTGAAGGCAGGTGTGTGATGCCCTTCCCGGGGACCTAGGGCTGGGGTTGGGGCCAAGTGTGTTGTGCCAGGTTTCCGAGGCTTCCCTGGTAAATGGTCTGACCATCTCAAACCCACATCAGGGTGGGACCAGGGACCAGTAGCAACGTGGGCAGCGAGCCAGTGGAGCCCTCAGTAACTTGACTCTGGGCTTGGAATGCTCCTCCATGCACACCTCTGTAGTCTCCCTACCCATGGGCTAGCTGTCCTCTCTCAGCACCTGACACATGCTCAGAGCTCTGGCTCTTTCTTCCAAGATGGTCCTATTTCCCCCCTTGAGGTTTGATGCAAAAACGTGCAGGTAAAGGGAGTGTAGTGAATTAAGGAATGTACTATTGCCTGACATGGTACTTGGTATGATTTCTTTCATTGTGTCCTTTCCCTACCTGGTCGATGTCTTGATTGTTTTTTATTTTAGGACAGGGTCTACATGGTCTATAGGGTCTCAGTACATAGATTGGACTCATAGTTTTTCTCCTGTATTCAGCCTCCCAAGGGCTGTGATTACAGGCGCGCACCACCACTCCCAGTCTCAGTTGCTGTTTAAGCAGTCCATGCACGGCACACCAGGGATTGAACCCCATCCCCTCTTCCTGCCTAAACAGGCACTTTAGTTTACTGAGTTATCAGGCCAGCATGAGTGTCTTAAGTTTTGAAAGACTTCATTTCCCAAGATCTGTAGAGACTGAATCATAATTCATTGAATAGAATCAGTGTAGTATTTCGGGTTCCATGTTCATAGCCTACCACTTAATAGCAAGAGCTTGGGAGCTTCCCACATTGCTGCCTTCCCGCTCACTGGCTGTTTGAACTTTGGATAAATCTCTTAGCTGGCTCTATCTCAGTTTTCCCAGCTATAGCTTGTGTAAAGTAATACTGAGGGGTTGTGTGAGAATAATTCAGATGAAGGAATGAATTGGTGAGAACTGCATCTAGTGCAAAGGAAATGACCAGAGCCAGTGAGTAGTGGAATCAACAGATGTAAACTTGACCACTATACTGGATAAAATTATAACCCACAGAAAGAGTTTTCATGTCTGAGGTGTCCAGTGCCATCCCCCCACACACACACACAGATGCCTTCCCGCTTAATCCTGGCCACACTGAGAAGGGACATGTGCTCCTGCCCTCCTGGCTCCATGGCAGCTCAGGGCATCATGGTTGACTGGGGTCATGTCCTCCTGAGCCCTTAACCAGCCTTGCAGCTCTGCTCCAGAGCCCGTCCCTCCTTTTTCATGTGGGAATGCTCCTTTCTGGGTTTCCATTAGGAACCTTAGCTGCTTTCTTTGGTGCTATTAGCCAGCAGAAATCCACGTACTGAATCATCAGCCACCGTCTCTGAGGTGCCTGCTCAGCACGCTTAGCTTTCCTGTGCGTCCCCAGCCTTGTCGGCCATCTCTAATTTCTCAGTACCATGGGAAGAGGAATTACACTCATTTCACTTCGGTAACATTTATTTCCATTCTAAGACAAGATTTGGATATAAAACTCTTAAGTCATTTTAATTGTGAGTAGCAATAACAAGCATTCAGGGCCTTGATTTTACAAGGCACACATATATAAATGTGTAGATACACATGTGTGTGCATGTGTACGTGCAAGTCATGGGTGACATAACAATGTCCAGTCAGCAACCAGCCAAGCATGCAGGGTTCGTCCCAGAAGACCACAGTGAACACTTCCTGAGCCGAATCACATTGTAGCTGCCCCGTGGTCACACTGTAGGGTGACACAGTGCTCACCTAGTTGTGTTGATGCTGGTATAAACTACTTACTGAGTGCTCGTTGTGTGAAGCCATCGTACATAACGTTATGTGTAGCTAATGCCTCTGGATGATAGGGCTCTCATTATTGTCTCCAGCTCCCGTGCCACACCCTCATTGCTCCCTAGAAGGCCTAGCTACTGATGAACAGATTCGAGTAGACAGAGTGCCACATTCTGCGGAAGGCAGGGTCCTCTGTCTGAGGCTCCCCTTGCCTTTGCTGCGATCTGCTTCTCCCGTGGTTGATGCGGTTTTATGCCCGGTGTCCCGCATGGTCCTCGGTGGCTGGATCCATAGACGGATAATAAATGACCCATGTACACAGTAAGCTATGCCGCACAGGTTCATGGAACCATCCTGCAGTGTCCTCAGGCCTAGCTCTTGGCCACACACATCCCTGTAGGTAGACCACACATGACTGTGTGTATGTGTGCATCACACACAAATGCACAATGCATGCTTGCGAGGCTCTTGGAAATGCACCACAAATCCTGGACAAAAACTGAAATGCTTCAGCCCA
Organism: Ctenomys sociabilis; assembly: GCA_004027165.1. Taxonomy (NCBI): domain Eukaryota; kingdom Metazoa; phylum Chordata; class Mammalia; order Rodentia; family Ctenomyidae; genus Ctenomys; species Ctenomys sociabilis. The sequence continues at coordinate 11,318 of PVKA01044695.1, read as the reverse complement.
TTCACTATTGTCCCAAGTAATGTAGCAAGTCCTTAATTTGCTTGCTTTCCCTAATAGTCCAGCTTTCTTAAGTATTTAGCCCAATAATTTCACTGTTTCAAAGTGCTTCATCAACCATATTTACCCTTTGAAAATTTTTGTGTGGCAGTGTTTAATTTACATAGATTCTTAGAGATAACAAAACTCTGAATTAATTCACCAAATGATAAAAAACTAAGATGATTGGAGGTAAAATACTTATTATTGGACACAGAAGATTTTCATACTCAAAAAATGATAGTGACTACTATTTCATTTAAAGTATTTATTAAAGTCAAGTATGATGGCACAACGCTGTGATCCGACCACTTGGGACGCTGAGGCAAGAGAATGGCCATGAGTTTCAGGCCACCCTACACTGCATAGTGAGCTCAAATCTAGCCCAACCTGCACAGTGAGACTTGGGCTCAAGAAACAAAGCAAAACAAACTTATTGAATGCGTTGTTGAAAACCTCATACCACAGCGATGTATGTGCACCCATGTTTATAGCAGCACAATCGGCCTTAGCTACATCTTCAAACAACCCACTGTCCATCAACCAAGGAGTGGATGGAAATGATGTGGCATTTTTGGACAATGGGGTATTACTCAGCTATGAAGAAGGATAAGCTTGAGCCTTTTATAAATGGATTAAACTCAAGGCTGTACTCCTAAAGGAAATAAATCAGCCCCACAGGTGTAAACGTCATGCCGTCCTCCTAGTGGAAGAACCGAAGAGAGTGAATAACAACCAAAAGAACAATAGGTAGAGTAAAAGGGAAAGAAACAGCTCAAAAGGAGTGAGTAACTGGGATAAGGGAAAGGAAAAAAGGGATAACAAAGGAAGGGGGAAATGATGCATGTCCTTGCTCAGGATAGGTAAGATGATTGCATGATTAATGTCTGTCGGTTTTTTGATCTTTATAATTTTTACTTTGACCAATTTTACATGCTTATGTCTGGTATCTGAGAAAGTGTACGGAAGAGCACAATGTCCAATATGACAACCACTGTTTACCCATCACGTTGATTTTTATAAATTCTGTATCATTTCCAGTGTTTATCGATTATTCTTACTCTCTTTAAAATATAAAATATTATGAAATAGCAAAAGTATTTGACACCATCAATTTCTATTTGCATAGTGTCACTGTGGAACTAATATTCATATTTAGAAAGGAAAGAGCTTATCCACAGATAAAAATGAGTATCTATGATCTTCAGGAAATTACAATGTCACTTGGACCAACATTCACTATATATGATCTTTATTATATGAGAAGTAGAAGAAAAAATATCTCATATTTTGATATAAACTGAGTGTTGGAGAAGTGAATAATGAGACATCTATGGAAAAACAATTCTAGCTCAAATGATGCCCAAAAAGCATCAGTAACTAATAAAGTAGTCCACTCCCGGCTCAGGGTCTGTGAAGGATTTTCCACACGTCGTCTCGTCTGTCCTCGTCTCAGTCTGGCAAATGAACTTGCGCAGTCCCTGTTTCACAAGTAACGAAATCCAGGCTTGGGAACAGAGGAACTTAGCCAAGGTCCTACAGGCAACAAACTGGCGCTCAGATGTCTGCTGGCCTCCACATCTGGGGTGAAGCTCACACTCTTTCCGGGTCTGAAGTCGCCCCACCATTCGATAGCCTGGCTCGGGTCGTGAAGTGTCTTCAGGACTAGGGGGAAAGCACGTTCTGGGCAGGCAGGTGCGACTCGGGGCAAGAGCAAAAGTGTAACTCAAGTCCGCTTGGTAGCGAGGCAACCACACAGCTGCTGGATGCGCGTGTCTAAGAGCACTGCTGTGAAGCAATTGTAAGAAGCATCTTCTGCAAGCTTACAGCACGACAGACACTGAAAGGTTCGCTTGATCATCGCCAAAGGCCGAGCAGCGATGAGACACTTAAACATACACTGGGGAATTTTCTAGCAGGGTGAACATTCTACAGACAAGGGCGGGGGTGCTTCATAGAACTCAGCAGCTGGTCCACAAACACACAAGCAGCAGAACTGAGATGGGAACTGCATTGCTGAGACTCAAGCGTCCCTAACTGCTGCTTGCTATGAAATGGCAAGCTCTCCCTTTCACTACTCACCTCTCCTTAGCATCTAGATTCCAAGAGCTCACCCCGGGAGGCCTGCCAAGGAGGCCGGCCCTGGGGAGGGGTAGGTGCTCCCACTGGCTGAGTCCAGCATGTTGAAAGCTGTGTAGGCTGACAGGAAGTGAGGGTTCTGTGGAAGGGCAGGTGACTGGGGTGTGACCTGGAAGGGGCTATCTCCATCCCTGGCCTTCTGTTTGCTGGTTCCCAGCAGGGTCTGGAGTGAGAAGTGTCTTCTCTTCACTGAGCCAGACCCCCGTGGACCATCCATGAGCCGAATAAAACCTCTCACTTGAATAGGGGTGTCAGATATATTGATTCAGAGAAAGGCCACCGACTCAGACTCCTTCCCCGGTCACTTGTCCAAACCCGGCCCTGCTCCCAGGCTGCGGTCCATTCCAGCCTTCCTCGCAGAGCACTGAAATCGCCAGCACTCACAGAACTTATTCATGTGCATGTGCTTGTTCCTCTTCTCTGTTTTGTAATTTTTCTTTTGGCACTGGGAATCAAACTCAGGACCTTGCAATCACCAGGCAGGTGTTCTGATGCTGAGATAGATCCAGATGGCTCTGTTTTTTTGGTGTGAGGCTTAAATGAATTAATTTACACATAAGGTATTTCAGCAGTGTGAGACACATAGTGTATAGTAAATGCGTGTCATTGTTATCAGCCCTTACACTGCAGAGGGTTGTTAAAGTCTCACACTGAGGTTTCGTCTCAGTTTCTGATTGGAATAAAGAAAGCTAGCGAGGCTGTGGTTAGTGTCTGGTATGATGGGTAAATAGCAGCATCTCTTTAGGTATTTTCTATGACGATCAGAGCAATGATAATTATCTATAGAAATAGTAGAGTGAGAAGGGTGCAGGAAGATAAAAAAGTATGATTGGGTAGGGTAGACTGACTGATTAGTGAAGTATCGGGTTACACTGAATATGTTTGAAGTTATTTCAAAATGTATTTTTTTAGTGGGTATCAATTTTACAGAATACTGCATTTCAAAGTGCCAGCTTCACAACTGCATGTGGAATGTTTCATTTTCTTATTTGTGAGATAAAATCTTGCCATGTAGTTCAGGCTGACCTGGAATTCACTAGGTCATCCAGGCTAGGCTTGAGCTCTCACGCATCCTCCTGCCTCAGCCTCCCAAGTACTGAGATTACAGACACAAACCATTACACCAAGCGGCATTTAAAGTATTTCAGTCCTGTCCATCTCATTCATTGCCCTCACTCAGTCCTGCCTGCCCTCACTCATTCCATCTTCTCTAAAAATATTGCCTTTTATTTGATATCATCCATTTTCTTTAAATCTCTACACATTAGGGTGAATGTGTGTGATTTGTCTCCTGAGTTGGACTCACATCTGTTGCAATGACAACTCTCTGGTCTCATTCATTTTCCTGCAAACACCATGAGTTCAGCCTTTGAAGAGGCTGAATATCTCTCCTTGCAGTATGTGCACAACAATTAATTTTTCCCACTCATGTGTCCACATGCAGCAAGCCTGGCTCCATACCTTGGCCACCGTGTGTGATGCCACAGTCGGTGTGGATGTGCAGACCTCTCAGCTCCACACTGACCTCGAGTCTTTTACCCACATGTGGACGAATGGATCAGTGCTGTGCCTTTCAGGGACTTCCCCACTAATGGACATCAAGGAATCACGTTTCCTTGTATTTCTCTCTCTGTATTGGCCCCTTCCTTGCCCCTGGGACTTGGTTTGGCCAGAGAAACATCAGCCTAGCTGATGCACAGTAGTTAGACAAGTGCTTGCTGCTGGCTTGGTGCCTTGGGCAGCTGAGGTCATGTGTGGGAGAATCCAGCATGGAATCCATGTGGACAGAAGGTCACAGGCACTCTAGGCACGTCCCCAGGAAAATGCGTTACCCTAGAAAGCCCTCAGACCTGCTGCGATGACGTCTGAGTTCATTGTGACAAGAGGGACTCCAGCCAGGGGAGTTCGCTGGGAGCATCAGGAAAATGGCAGCTCAGGGCGCTCTCAGCAAAGCAGTTTGAGCTGACTTTGTGTAGTAGATGCTAAAGAGGCAGTTCTTTTCTAAAATTTTATGATCATCTTGAAAGCACAGCTTAGGTCTAATGGAAAAAAAAAAAAACTCATAAAAATAAAGAACAATGAGATCTGTACTGTGTGGAAAAACAGGAGAGGGTTCCTATTCTTAATGGAAAAGCTCTCCAGAGGAAAACCAAACAGGTTCGGCTCTGTGCACTGCGTGTTTCCCACTCTGCACTCTGCGTAGAATCACGCACTTCTCTTGACCTCATTTCGGAAGCAACAGGCTAAGTGGTCCCCAGCTGCCGCAAGGCCACAAGAAACCCCTTCCTTCCCTGGCCCCTGCTTGGTAGTCCTCCCCATGCGTTGCAGATGTGAGACGTTTAGCGCGTAGCAGCGCTGGCAGAGCAACAGAGACACCCTATCTGCGAATCGAGTGTCGTGGTTTAATCTGGGCCGCATCAGTGAAGAGAGACCAATGCACACCATTGTGCACGAAGGATGGGGTTTTCATTTGGAAATAGAACATTTGGTTACACTAACAGAGGAAGAAGGAAAACTGGGTGGGGTCTTCTTTCTTACTCGCCTGTGGACCTGTTCTTGCCTTCTTGGGTTGTCACCACAGGAATTCTCCATTACTGCATCTTGCTGGTTCTGTAGCTGAAGGAAAGGACGCCTCCACCTTGAGGAGCTGGCTGGGTGTCCCTTCTCGCCAAGTTCCTAAAATTATCTTTACATGCATTTGTTTGTTCAGGGCTCTGAAAACTTTGCATCTGCCATGAATTCGCACTGTGAAAAACGTCTGAGGAGTGCTAGCGTGACCCCTTAACACATCGTTAGGCTGTGTCCCCGTCCCTGGTTGTCCTCTGACATCACAGCTGAGCCCGTGCTAGGGGTGCCGCTTGGGCAGCAGGGTCACAGCCCGAAAGTCCATGGCAGTGCATGTCTACTCTCCACCCCAGGCCTAGGTTTGCTGTTGAATGAACAATGGACAATGCAAACGCTGAACCAAAATGTACCTGCAGGACAGGACAACCTTTCTATTTTGTCAATTCCATAATCCTTCTCTGCTCCACAGACAGGGTGCTTTCCATCACCACCCTTGCTGTGGAAGATTCTTCATTTTCTCTTATTCACAATGCACAGTTTACTTTGTTTCTCTTTTATTAAAACCTCTTTTTTCTTAAAATACTGGGAAAGAGGCAAAGCAACCTCAGTGAATATATTTCCTGAAATCTCAAACAATAATCCAAGAGCTGCTGGATCCACAGGACACAGAATTCCTGGGAAGAGATGTGGAAAATTCTACTTTAGCAGTGCTTCTAAAATATCTAATTTATTTACCTATAAGTTCATTATTACTTCTGCTGGTGGACTTTCCTATTTCTTTTGATTGTGAGTGTAAGTATGATTCACTTATAAGTACAGTTTCGATTTTTCTGGGGTTCAGTATGTAGGTTAATGCTTGATATCCGGTTAGTAAAAATCCCCTTTCCAAATCCTTAAAGAATCCTCTTTTCACTGTGTTGAAATCGCATTGAAGGGCTTGGGCAGATGGCTCAATAAAATAAACACTTCTCTGGCAAGCGCAAGGGCCTGAGTTCAATCCCCAGTTCTGAAAAAAAAAAAAAAAATCACATCAAATACATAGAGTATGAGGTCACGAGTCCACTCATGGGTTCTCGTGCCATAAGCAGCTCTCTAAAGCATGAAGAAACGTCTTGGAGGCAGGGCCAGGAGGATCACGATCCTTTTTTTATGGATGGGGAGCTGAGGGCACAGAGCAGGTGGGACAGTGGAGAAGAGGAGCACGCCCCAAAGCTCCAGCTCTGGGACCGCTGTGAGTCCTTGGGGTCCTGAGGCCACATTCACAGAAAAGTTCGGTGTTTTCTTCACTATCTTTACTTAACAGTAACTCAACAAGCCATTCCCAAGTTAATAATAAGTTGCGATAAACAATTATTCTTCTGTATTTATTACAAAATACAGAATCCCTTTGAAGGCACCCTCCCCTGGGCTGGGGTTGCAGATGTGTACCACCACGCCTGATTTTGATGGCCAGCTCAGCACAGAGCTGGCATTGCAGATGATACTGGAGATTGAACCCTGGTCCTTGCTCTTTCTAGGCAGGCTATGAAACCACTGAGCTGTCTGCCTGGCTGAAAATCGTGCTTCTGAAAAGTGGGAAAGTAAGAAAGGTTGGAAGGAGGGGAGGGGAGGAGAAAAGATGTGTTACATAGATATCCAAATCCCTGGTGGTGAATGTGAGCATGAGGTACTGCAAAGATGGACTTACAAAACCTTGATTACTAACTTTAGGCAAATGTTGACAATGTACTTGTGCTCTGTGTGTGTATGTATAAGAAACATAGAACTGTATTAAAAGTGGTGGACTATGTGATATTACATAAAATAAATTTTACATATGTAAATGCTATTAGCTTGACTGTGAATATTTAGTTTTTGTCCGAACCTATAAAACTATATTCAAAAAAGGTCAGTTTTTAGTATAAAAAGAGTCTACTTTTATATTTATTTATTTATTTAAATTTTTATTTTTTGTTTTATTGAAGTACAAATATCAATGAAACAGTTTTAAGATACCATGACAAGATGGATTTGATAAATTAATACACTGCGAACTGTTTTCATAATGTTTTGGTATCCTAGAAGGTGCGTACATGATATTATACTGACAGACATTATTATACCGTATGTCTCTTATCAGTAAATTAAGAAAGTGTAACTGTTTGCGTATCTTATTTTTAATACCTTAATTACATCAAAGATTCAATAATTAATACTTTCTACCTTGTTATTTTCCTGGTGGTTGTCCATAGTACTAGAAGCCGACGTAATATCTTGTCCAATCACCATTAGTGCAAATTGTGCCTCTCATAGGATTATGTAGAAGCACGGCGTTATCTATCCCAACTGTACTCTCCATACACACACATCGTGATTCTTCCTTTCTATACCCCTTCCTTTGTCTACACCTGTCAAAGATGGTCACTCCATTGTCATTCAACTAATTTAGGTGCCTGAACTCGACGACACAATCCAACACAGTCTAGCATTCTACAACAATAGTGAGTTATCTGAAGAATTTGTCGACCATAGCCATTTACGGCTCAACTTATTATTATGGTCCCACAGTATATACTTCATTTTTATACTTCTCTGCTGCATGGTTAAGACCTAGATAGAGCAAGACCTATCTACCAACACATGTACTTTATGTTTATTATGAAGTCAGTGAAGTCCTCTCAGGGTTTATCTCATAGTCCTGTACCATATTCTGTAGATCCTTTGTCTGTGTCATCCATGTGGATGTCACAGCCAATGCTTGACCATTTTGCTCTCTGTGAGAGCCTGAAAGATTTCTCTCCATGTGACTCTCCCCAGGCACATTATCTCTTTCCTTTGGCTCCATTATTTTATTTATTTATTTATTTATTTATTTATTTATTCATTCATTCATTCATTCATTCATTTATTTATTTGGCAGAACTAGGGATTGAACTCAGACCCTTGCACTTGCCAGGGAAGGGCTTATTCCACTCAGCCATCTCCCTCTCCCCAAGACTCCACTTTAATGCAACTATCTTTCTGCAGATGTAAAGCTCCAGGACAAGGCAATGCCTGGGGACAGGAACAACACAACCTTCACCAAGTTCATCCTGCTCGGCTTCTCGGATTTTCCCAAGCTCAGGCCTGTTCTCTTCCCAGCCTTCCTGGGGACTTACCTCTCAACCCTGGCGTGGAACCTGGGGCTCACCATCCTGATCAGGACAGACCCCTGCTTGCACACACCCTTGTACTTCTTTCTTGGCAACTTATCCTTCTTAGACTTTTGCTACGTCACCTGCACGGACCCCAGGATGCTCTCAGATTTCTTCTGGGAGCCCAGGCCCATCTCTTTTGTGGCATGCACTGCACAATACTTCTTTTTCTCCAGCCTGGGTCTGTCTGAGTGCTGCCTTCTGGTGGCCATGGCCTATGACCGCTATGCCGCCATCTGTAACCCCCTGCTCTACACAGCCATCATGTCCCCTGCCCACTGTGTGCAGATGGTGGTGGGAGCCTATGTCACTGGATTCTTGGGTTCGCTGATCCAACTCTGTGCTTTACTTCAGCTCAATTTCTGTGGGCCAAACCTTGTCAACCACTTCTTTTGTGACCTGCCTCAATTGCTAGTCCTCTCTTGCTCTGAAACCTTTTTCCTGCAAGTCATGAAGTTTGTAATAGCAGTGATTTTTGGTGTGGCATCTGTCCTAATTATCGTGGTCTCCTACGGGCACATTGTTGGTACAGTCTTGAGGATGAGCTCTGTGGAAGGCAGGTCCAAGGCCTTCAACACCTGCACTTCCCACCTGATGGCTGTCACCCTTTTCTTTGGGTCAGGACTTTTCGTCTACATGCATCCAAGCTCTGGTAGTTCTCTGAGCTATGACAAGATGGCTTCAGTCTTCTATACCATGGTGATACCCATGTTGAATCCTTTGATTTACAGTCTGAGAAACAAGGAAATCAAAGATGCCATTAAGAGGTGTAAGAAGAAGGGTGTGATTTCCCGTTGCTGCTATTAGTTGTAGGCTGGAGTGCTTGTAGCCTCGCTGACTGCAGACTGCTGGGCTCTGCAAGATCAATGTGTGTGATGCGATCCATCCGGGCTCACTGGTTCTGTGAGCGCCCGGGGAGTTGATGCCTCTAACTCCAGGACGAGCCCAGCACCACGCACACTTTGTGGCTATTTACAGACATTGACTGAACTCTCCTCCACCTGTCCTCACGAAGCAGAGACAATTCAGTGTCCCTAAAGAGGCGACCTTCAGGTCTCCACTTACAATTCTTCCCAGCTTTAGCCTCTAGGCCACGGGGGTGGCACAGGACATGAGGTGAGCGCTCTTCCTCATGTTCCACAGCACAGGCCAGATAGGAACTGCTCTGTCTCAGGCTGGAAGCCTTTGTGGTCGGGGCTAAGAGTGCTCCAACTCATTGAGATGGGATTGTAGAGAGAAAGGGGAGAGAATAATTTTGTTTCATTTTGTTTTGTTTCATTTTATGTTACTGAGATGGGGTCTTGCATGCAGTTCAGCCAGGTCTTGATCACACTATGTAGCCCAGGCTGGTCTCAAACTACAGCGATCCTCCTGCCTCAGCCTCCCAAGTGATGGAATTACAGGTAATCCCTCTGCCAATGAAATATACTTAGGACTTTGATTTATAGTATTTTATTTTTAGAACTTAAGCATCAAGAGTTTATGAATGAATGAACAAAGAGATTTACACGAAGCCATCCTTCTCTCAGAGAATGGAAAGACAAATGAACCTCTAGGACTACCATGTTTCTGTGTAGTAGAGAAGTTACACTTGCACTTCCACTATGTGCAACAGTTACACTGTCGTTTTTCCTTGTAGAGATAAAGTCTCTCCACCCTGTATGGTGGTCTTGAACTCACTTTGTAGCCGAGGCTGGTTTCAAACTCAGGGTGGTCCCCCTGCCTCTGTCTCCTCATTACTAGGACTACAGGTGTTTGGCAGTATACCCAAGGCAGAAAGTTTATTATACAGATCAGGTAGTGTAGACACACACAATGTTACTCAGGAAAGAATAATGCTGCATGAAATATTTTTCAGAAAATAATTTACAATACATTTCTAAGTAAGCAAAATTGAAATAAACCATTCAACACTGCAATATGCATAAAGTCAATCAGAAATTCCAAGAGCAAAAGCTGGTTGAGAGGTGACTTCTACACCGGGGCATCAGTGCAGAGCCAGCAACTGTGGGCTACAGTGTGAAAACACCTTGGGACTTGGGGTTTGCGTACAAAGCCAGGGTCGACCGAGTGTCTGATGGGAGACCAGATACACTACATGGTTACAGGGGACTCTGGCTCCATGTGACAAGGAATCTGGGACAATCCTTTGGCGCAAGAAAGGAAATCTCACTCGGGCTTTGGTCTGATTGTCACACACCCTAACGGAGGCACGTGGCTTGAGTCCACATCAACCATGTGGCCCCTAGAATCTGGTGGTTAGCTAATTGCTTCAGTGTCACCGTGGATGTGCCCTCAAGTCCCCCCTCATCAGAATCTAGGGCAAAGCTTCTCCAAAGATTGTTAACAAATGACTTAATTCCCAATTCAAAAACCTTCTCCCAAATAACTTTCTAAAGAAAACTGGGTCACACGAATGTCAGAGTACAGGAGGAAACACAAACTTCTGGCTGAAAACCTCTGGAAGAGACCCCACCGTCAGGCTCTGAACACATCAGGAAAAGCAAGCATCCTAATGAAAGCCTGCAATGGGTGGTAGTCGCATGCTAAGAAGCGGAATTGAGAACATAGAAGAGGCCAAGGGAACGGAGGCCAGGGAGGCTTTCTCTGTCCTCAGGGGGAAACATGAGAGTGCATCATGTTCATCAACCCCGCTGGACTGAAGGTAACTGAGGAGAGCAGCCACGCACTCCAGCGTGTGTCTGTGGCCTTTTCCAAGTTAGCAGCTCCCACCAGATCATGGACGGCACCTTCCAATACGTTTACAGTCTTAAGTGAGTGCAGAGCAGGGAGGTCGGCCTGCCCCTGGGCCTGGGCCTGCGCGAGGTCCTGGGCAGCTGAGGACAGCAGCTCTGGGCCTTTTGGGGTCCAGGCTGGCATGCGGTCCTTGGCCTGTGAGCTCTAGGACTCGGAGCTTCCTGGGTGCTCTGACTGCCCATGTGTAGTAAGCCTTGCTGGCGTCTCCTGCCACCTGAGCTGTTTCTACTTTATGAAAGCGAGGAATAAACTAAGACAAAGTGAAGCAAAACAAGGCCACACCATGAAGAATTTCATTTTAATGAGGTGTTCAGAATAGGCAGATCTATCAAGACTGGGACAGACAGGAACACAGAGAATGCACTGTGGTCACGTACCAGTGAAAACACGATTCAGTAGGGTCAGTCTTAGAGCGGGGTAGAAATAGCACAAGTACAACCACAAAAGCATCGTTTGAAGTAGAGACAGATGGGTGCAACTTTGGAGGGGCTTTGACCAAAAGTTTTCATTATGGTTTATGGTTTTTAAACCATTTCAAAACCGTTTGAATACTACCTAATGACGCTCTTTATGTGGAAGAACTTTATAGTATGTGGAGTTACCCTAAAACAGGCAGGCTGGTAGGTAGGTTGACAGAAAGGAAGGAAG
>PVKA01044694.1:0-15998 GCA_004027165.1 Ctenomys sociabilis | reverse complement strand
ACTAAAAGCCGACATAATATCCTGTCCAACCACCATTAGTGCAGATCTTGCCTCTCATAGAATTATGTAGAAGCACAGCGTTATCTATCCCAACTGTACTGTCTATACACACACATCATGATTTTTTCTTTCTACAACCCTTCCTTTGTCTACACCTGTCAAAAGTGGGCACTCCATGGACATTCAACTAACTTAGGTGCTTGAACTCGGCACCACAATCCAACACAGTCCAGCATTCTACAACCATAGTGAGTTATTCAAAGAAATTGTCGACCATATCCATTTACAGCTCAGCTTAATATTATGGGCTCACGATGTAAACCAGACACACATGTGTAAATATTGTATAGTCTCCCTAGTATAACAAGCAAAAAGCAGAAATACAAAGTAAAATGCAACGTACGACAAGTAAAATCAATTGAGTCAGATAAGGCAAAGTGAATGGCATATGCTGCAGGATACTAATCAGCTTTTCTTCTGGATGGTTAACAACCTAAGATCACAAGTCAGAGTTGGAGAAATATAAGAGTCACAAGGCCAGCCAACATTTTGGCCCTAGCCTTTCAAGGTCAGCGAAGACTCAGGACATAGGAGAACCTGTACTGCAACATCATGAAACTCAGGTGAGCTCCAAATTTTCTGAACAAGGAGATTATGGAGCCACAGAGGAAAGAGATTGAAGTTCCAAAGTGTGCCTGGGGAGAGTCACATGAAGAGAAAACTTTCTCTCAAGCTCTCACAGAGAGCAATCTGGTCAAGTATTGGCCGTGACTCATCCACATGGATGACACAGACAAAGGAACTACAGAATAAGGTACAGGACTACAAGATAAACCCTGAGAGGACTTCAATGACCACATAGGAAATATAAAGTTCTTGTGTTGGTATATAAGTCTTGATCTACCTAGGTCTTAACCATCCAGCAGAAAAGTATAAAAATGAAGTATACATGGTGACTTTTCTTTATTGCCTGTCAAGCCACAGAAACTAGGAAAACACTCACAGGGTTTTACATTTGGCCACAGTAGAAGGGGTGCTACCCAAGTACCTCTAAGACTCTTGAGACCTCACAAGGGGAAATTCTGTGTTGTGTATGCTAACATGCTCAGAGGCAAGATAAACATAGTAGTTTCAGGATAACATATACCTGACATACAGAAAAACAAATAATATTTAAAAGGTAAAATTTTAGTTCTCTCTCTCTCTCTCTCTCTCTCTCTCTCTCTCTCTGTGTGTGTCTCTGTCTCTGTCTCTCTGTCTCTCTCTCTCTCTCTCTCTCTCTCTCTCTCTCTCTCTCTCTCTCTCTGTCTCTTCAACACAGGGTCTCACTACATTGTTCAGGCTGGGCTTGACCTCACTACGTAGCTCAGTAATCTCACTGGTGTGAGACTTTCAGTGATCCTCCTGACTCAGCCTCCCCAGAGCTCGGATCACAGGCATGCATCACCTGAGTAAAAGGTGAAATTATAAAAGCAATTTTGTTACTTGTTATCCCAGTGGGGGCTGAAATACTTAGTCTTCCCACTGGATCTGCAAAAAAGGAAAAGAGAATTAACAAGAGTTAATCACAGATAAAGGGCTAAGTAAATTTGTACAAATCAAGTCTTCTTCAAAAATTCCTGAAAGATGTTTTAATCAAAACTTTAGCAATGGTTAATATTGAGATGCATAAAGATTTTGGGATCTCCACACAGAATATTCAACTTTCAATCTTTTCTTCCATTGTACTCATAAATTAACTGTTGTCCTAAGTCCTAGCATTCATTCCAGAAATTACAACAAAAGAACAGGAGTGTAGACTGTGAGGATGACTCCTCGACCACACTGGGTAAAAAGGGGTTTAGAATGGAACACAAGTTTGACTAGCATTAACATCTAAAAGAGTTCTAGCATCTGCTCAGGAATTCGATCCAGAGGCCTGCCATGCTGGCCCCGCCCCTAGGGCATGCTGAGACTGCAATTGAGACTGGATGTGGTGGCACAAGCCTGTAATCCCAGCACTTAGAAGGCTGTAGACAGGTGGATCACTATGAGTCGGATCTATGCAGTGTGACCCTGTGCACCCTGTACACCCTGTCCTAAAAACAAAGGAAAAAAAAAAAAAAAACAGTTCCAGTGGAACTTCAGAAGTATACCTTTAAATTCAGACTTTAAGTTGAGATAGTGTCAGAAAGCAATGGAATTATTAGAGACATAGTTTCTGTCTCTAGAGCTGAAGACCATGGTTTAGGCACAGAAAGAAACAGCAGTACAAATCTGCTGGGAGAAGTGTTGTGGGTAACATCAGTGCTATTCTACTTTCCTCCTGTGAGCCAATTTACCCTGTGCATGCTTCATCCCACATGAGTCCCAAATCTCGGAACTCACCTGGGCTCAGGCTACACATATCACTCTACAACTTTTCTGGGTCTCCACAAACCTATGTTCCTCAGAGTGTGTTCTTTAAGCAGCTTTAACAAAGTCTACACAATTAGGCATCTGACTATAAAATCATACTTAGCCTCACTGCTGCAGACAGATGGTAAATCTTTCATGGTATTTATATAAGCTGATATAGACTTTCTTATGTACCAAAGACATATAAAATCAAATGCGTTCATAAAGATTACCTGCCAGGTTGTGTAGATATTCACATAGTACCATACCCAAAACTAATAAAAGTATCCCTAAAAATGGTGACACAATATAAGATTATGCATATTCTGAGTATGTTTTAAAATAGCTGATTCTCATATTGCACTTTCTAGACTTTATGCTCTTGAGTATTCTATTGCTTCTTTTATTTCTCACAAATTCATAAACCAGCCCTTTTGGGGGCAACACTCTTGGAGAGTACACTATAATTCAGTCTCTAGGAGCAACAGAAGTAACGAATGCATGTAAGGATGTATGAAAAATTTACATAATTAAATGTCCCAGTGGAGTGGAAAGCCCGCTCCAGGAACCTAGATCTCTATCTGAAGACACAAGCATGATTTATTTCCCACTGGAGCTATGTGAAATGAGCAGGAATTAAATTTTTCTGTCAGGTGTACCATGAAGAACTACTATGTCAAATACAAGTCGAGCTCATGAGGTCATGAAGATAAAAGAATACAGTCCACAATAAGTCCTGCCCATAGGAACTGCATGCTTTCTAAGTGTATGATAATACAGTACATCTACAAGTCTAGAACTTCAAGTGCTCACAGGCGCTATGGCTCCAGTATAGAAAAGACGATGATGACCTAAGGTTAAAGCATAACAAGGGCTTCATATCACCATAAATTAAAATTAGAAATAGGAAAGTTTTTCCTCAACCTTGCACATCCTTGGTGTCTTGTGCTCTAACTATTGAGTTCTGTGTCTTTTTATTGGAAGTCCATCCTGCTATCTTACTCCAGCGATATAATTCAGTGTGACCAGAGTCAGGCAACTCTTTCTAATAAGAAGTTCAACAGTATAAAAATAAAAAATCCTAGAGTACTTTTTTTCCAAACAGTGTTACATTATTCTTACAGTTAGTTGCTCAGGAAAAACTAATTAATATAGCATTCAAAAAAAGCCACCATCTGGCATCATGTTCTATAGAGTACTGCATAAATAGTTGAAGATGCAACTTGAGGGTGAAAGGGAAAATACCTTCATCAACTGAAAGATAGTAAAAGAGAAAACATACTAAAAAGGCACAGAGTTGAAGAAAACATCATGGCTAATCCTTGAAACTTTAAACTTGCTTAACACATATACCTAGATCTATTTGGGCAAATTGATGTTACATAAAGTTAAATTCATTATAAAACATTAAGTAGCTCATGTACGTTATTGAATACAGTACACTGTAAATCACTAGTTGTCACATTCTATATTATTTCTGACAGTGCAGTGACTCATTACTGCTGTCTACCAACATGAAAAAGTATTGTACTATATACCACTGTTATAAAAATGAATAAATTTCAAAATTAAAAGATTTATACTAAATAATTTGTCAACTTTCTCTTCATTACTAGTACTAGATTGAACTCAGGACCCTGTGCTTGCCAGGCAGGCACTTATCTACTGAGCTATCTCCCAGGTGCTGCTTTCAAGTATTTTTTAAAAAATGCAAGAGGTTGCAGCCCAGAATAAAATTTCTGAGTTCACTCCCTGTACAATGAAAAAGATCAAACAACTGGAAATCTCTTCTATCCAAGAGAAATCCTTTCCATTCAATATCAGTGATCATGTGCATCCTAATTTTAAACCTCCAAGACCAGTTTCCTAATTTCTAATTTTGTCGCAAACATGATTACATGAGCGGATTAACACTACACAAGAAATATTTATCTGCTAATAAATTTTCTGTTCCTTAGCCTTGTTATCGTAGACCCAATCTCAGAAGCCAATAGAAAATCTTTCATTTATCATCACACTAAGAACAATCTGACTTCTAGAGAAGTTTACTGTTGTAGTTGCTGGTTTTATTTTGCCACCCTTGACATCCATATGCTCTTGACTGTTCAAAAAATCCTTTTATTCTATTCATTCCAATGCTCACTGACCTTAACTGTAAGAATTTCCCTCTACTTCAATACTCCTTTTATATAAACATCTCACTCAGTGTTCAAACCTTAAATAATGTCTATAAACAGCCCACCAGTTAAAATTAAATGATTTTACAAATGATGCCCATTTTCCTGCCCAGTGAATTTCTCAGTGTGAGTTTAATAGGCAGCCCCTTCAAGAAGTTACCCTTAGCTTTCCCCTTTCTTGGTAATACCTCCATCCCTCTCAGCATTTTAAACTCTATGGAAATCCTCTCTTAATTAGTGCAGTGGTAAAGAATAATGCATTAATTAACTTATAAATAAGACAGCAAAATAAGAGCCTGATACAGAGTTGGGAAACTAGCCATTTTGATTAAGAATTAAAAAGAGAAGCCGGGCATGGTGGCGCAGGCCTGTAATCCCAGCACTCAGGAGGCTGAGGCAGGAGGATTGTTGTGAGTTCGAGACCAGCCTGAGCTACAAAGTGAGCTTAAGGCCAGCCTGAACTGCATAGTGAGACCTTGTCTCAAAAAGACAAAAAAAAAAAAAATAATAATAATAATAAATAAATAAATAAATAAATAAATAAAAAGAGAATAGAAGGGCCGGCCAAATAGCTCAGCGGATTAGAGCACCTACATGCAGGATCAGGGACCAGGGGTTCAATACCCAGGCCTGCAGTGCTGGCCCCACCCCCCCGCGCACTGAGAGGGTAACTGAAACTGAGCTCTTGGGAGGCTGCAAAGATCTAATAGTGAGACCCTGAACACCTTGTAGACCCTTCCCTAAAATACAAATAAATAAAAATAAAAATAGAAAATCACTTAGGAATTTGGATTTGGACAAGCAAGAGTGTATTTTCCGCACAAGAGAGAATGTAGACTCCTCCCTACTAAGACGAATTGCAGCTACTCTCTACTAACCTCTTGAGTTTCCAGGAACTTAATATACAAAATACCCAGTGTTTTTCTAAAATCTCAGTTTCGTTTTAACAGTGCATGTTGAGGAAATGGGTTAGACAGTGGTCACTAAACACTGCTCATTTACTGTCCTCTGCTTATCTGTAATTAGCTCTGGATAGAAAAGCGACGGGGCCACTCACTCTGGACTCGCCTGGAGATATTCTTATGTACAATAAAATCTCCCCTAACATCTTTCGATTGCAACCTTATTTCTCAATGTCATGAGACCACGAGCTCTGTCTATGCGGTAACATCATTGCAAGCAAAGGTCTTACGTAAAAAAAAAAACCAAAAAGATGATTTTGTTCTTGCAGAGTACGGAACCCTGGGTTACCCAAAAAAAAAAAACCCTACTCTCTGCAGACCAGGGAGAAACACCTCTGCGTGGGTCCCAACAAGAAGGTATGTGAGGAAGCAGTCACAGTATAGTATCTGCGTGCTGGGACCCAGAGCTGACCCTGCCTGAACAAAGGGGAAAATGTTTCAGATGAGGATGCGACACCGAAGACTAGGACACCTTCGTGTCTGGAGCTAAGCAGGGAGGCTGCAGATCGCCGCAGCTGTTTCTGACCACTTCCGCCGAGAACGCACCCTATTCCACCCCGTCCCCACCTCCCGTCCCATAACGTCACCATTGCGTAGTTTGAGGGTCTCCCAGGATCCTTCCAATGCAGTTCTCAGCCAGTAGAAGTTATAGAGAAAGGCGGTCTGGTCAGCTTGGTTCCCTCCGTCCCGCGCACTCAGTGCTCACCATTGCGCCATGACACAGGAAGAACCCTCCTCCCTCTGCCCCCCATTGGGTAATTCAGTCTTCATTGCTGATTGGCTGCTGCTCTTGACAGCTTAGCTGAGAGTGACAAGAGAAACAAACCTCTTCCAGGAGAGATGGATCTCAACTGGTAATTCGTTTGTTCATTTACGTTTTGTCTTTTAAAGACAGAGTTTAGCTATGTGGCGCAAGATGAACTTAAGCTCACTTTGTACCAGACTGGCCTCGAGCTCATTCTCCTTCCTAAAGCTCCTGAAAGCTGGAATTACAAGCTTGAGGCAACATGCTCAGCTCAAATACTAAATTGTAATCCAGAAAATTCTAGACATGTCTTTTTTCCCACAACATCTGTCTCACCTCCCATGAGGAATGCTTACATTTAAGGGCTTTGTTCATGACTTTTCAAAACTCCCATGGATTTCTTAACAGACTCGGTGGGCTCTATCTGAATATGGGTCACAAGCACGCTCAGTTTTCAGGGTCTCTGTCTTATGGAAGAGTAAGATCCCTAAGTCTTAATAGAAACACGACAATATACAAAAGAAATATTGCATTCTACTCATTTACTGTAAAAAAAAAAGTATTTAAATAGCTGCGGAATCATTTACTAGACACAACTTTATAACAATAAATAAAATCCTGATTCCCAGGAACCCTTGATTTTTTAACTATTTTTTTCTTTTTAATAAATGTTATTTTTCTGTCTGTGATGTAGGAGGAAATATTTAAGTGAATAGCAGTGATGGATAGGAAAATTTGGGTCCTTTCCAGGGCATCAAGACTAAAATATACAATGGAGACTGATTGGAGCTGAGGTATTTGTGCTGAGTTTCATGGACACCCAAGTGTTAACATAGACATCCACATACTGTGGGTTGCTTCTTTGGTTCTGTTAAAGATTTCAAATAAGTAACCCAATGTGAAATTCACTATGTCCTCTAAAATTGATATTTGGCAACAGAATATCTAATGAAACAGAGTTGAGATAGGGAACTCACTATAGTAGATGGTCACATGAGTATTTCCTCGTGTTTCCTCTCCTGAATGGAAAGATTTTATGGATATGAAAATGGGAGCTATTTGATTAGGTTGGGAATCTCATAAAACAGGCCTTACTTGTGCGCAACAGTGTATCATGCAGAAAAAAAGTGTTTCACTCGATTTTTGTGCTGTTGCCTTAACTGTCTCTTCTCAAGAGTGTAAAAAGTATATTTCCATTCTTCATTGATTACCCTGTGAGTGACATTCTCAAAAAGGAATGAATAATACTCTTGATTGGAATAGGAAAACAATTTTTTTTCTATTTCAATATGTCTGAGAAATTGAGATTGGGGATACAACAGTAGGTAGAGCTTGAATGCAGCCTGTTCTCAGCTATATGAACTCAGAAAGTTACTGCACTTCTCTCACTTCACATTTCATCAGGGAAAGTAGGGCCAATCAGAAGCTTCACTTCAGAAATTTCCTAGGATAAAGCAAGAGTTTAATGTGCAAATAGAGTCTTGTATGTTGGACGCATTTACTTTCTGGCCATTGATTTTAGAACATTAAACACTAGCATGACCCTTTGACACTATTGCTAGAGGGATTATTCTTGCCTTGAACACACATATTATAAACAGAAGTGAAATATTGCCAATAGAATCTCATGGTTTATTATCATTTGGACAGAGGAGTCTATATATGACAACAGAAGTATACTGAAGTGTGGTTTAGATAAAAATGAACAATGATACCAAACAATTCCAAAATACCCCAAAGACAAAGTCTATTAACATCATGTAGCAACATTAGAATTTTAGCAATTTCAGACAAACACAGAGTGGACAAAATAAAAGGATTTGGGGTTTTTAAGATCCAACTGAAGGCCAGGGAGATAGATCAGTAGAATAATCACTTGCCTGGCAGACACAAAGACCTCAGTTCAATCCCTAGTACCACAAAAAAAAGGTCCAATGGAAAAGAACTGATTAGTAGCACACTGTTTCAAACATGATGACTATGAGGACAGAATCATCAAGTGAGGCACTCCAGCCCTGGGACAAATGTTGGCTTAAAGGTCTCTGCTGTGTAGTTTGTTCAGTTTTTCTTTCTTTTCTCTTCTCTTTCTTTCTATTCCTCCTTCCTTTTTTTCAGAAGGTGCAGGTGGAGAGAATCACACTCAGAAACTCATGCTTGCCCGGGAGAAGCTGTGGTACTGAGCCATATCCCTAGCCCTATACAACCTCATTTAACTTGCACTTTACTTATTATTGAATGGCAGTGTACAAAGCTGTGGTATGACTGCAACATCACTGCATTTTGGAAGGAGATAACTTGAACTCTCGTACTTCAGGAATAATGACAGAGGATTATGGCAAAAAAAAAAAAGTCATGTCAATTTCTCCCCTAGACTTGATTTAAATTGTTTATGCAAGACCAGGTGGGTATTAGAAAACATGAAATCATATGGATTTTTGAAAGTAGTTAATGAAAATTTGCAGTTGGGTAATGTTGATTCACAATTTAACAAGAAGAATTTTTTTGAAATTTTTCTTTGTTACTATTCTTGTTGGAACACAAAACATCTGCTGTGAAAATGAAAAGAAAAATTGTTTAGCTCCCAGATCAGAGAGATTTCAGTCGCTAGTGAGCTTGCTCTAAAGCAGGATGCCATGGCAGGGGTGCGAGTCAAGTGATACAGTCTATATGATGGCAGCAAGTGGCATCCAGGCTGCCAGCATTTTGGGAGGTGCCAACTATGCCCAGGATGTGCCTTCCTTTATCCAATCCTTTAATCCAAGCATCATGGCTTAAATCAAGAATTGTATTTTGGAACTTCCCACCTAAAAGAACATGAGGCTTTGAGGGACAGCTAGTATAATCCATAACAAAATCTTTTCCCTGACGGTCTGGAGTTCCTCCTTCTCCCTATCAGAGTACTGAATTTCTATTTGAAAAATAGAATGTTGGGATTACAAGCATGAGGCACCATGCCCAGCTCAAATAATAAACTGTAATCCAGGAAATTCTGGACACGTGTGTTGCCCACAATGTCAATCTCACCTCTCATGAGGAATGCTTGCATTTAAGGCCTTTATTCATAGCTTTTCAAAACTCCCATAGATTTCTTAATGAACTCACCTTGAGATCTACCTGGTCAGGGAAGGACTCTGAAGCAAAAATGTGAAGTTTGTTATCCAAGAATCTCTCATGTCACTCCTGGTCCTTTGTTGTTCTCCACCCATCTATCATCACTGTCTCTGCTCCCTCCACTGTGTGCCTGCAGTGAGTTTTGTACCAGGGAAGTAACTGTCACCATCGCTCTTCTGTCCTCTATGGTTCTAGGCAATTGACTTCCTTGTAATATAACAACTTCCTCAGGTCCAATATAACATGATAATATGTAGTTTTTACAAGTTTTCAAAAAATCCTAGGTGTAGGCATCTTATATAACTTCAGGAGTCAACTTTAACCTGTTAATAGCAAGAGTCTTATCCAACAATATTAAAAATATACTTCTTCCATAAAAGTGAAAAGATAGAGAATAATGCAACAAGATGCATGTAAGAAATTATCAGTGATTTCAAGGATCTTCCAGGAAGCAGAAATTAAAAGAGCAACAATGGAGAGGTGGCTCCATTTCAGAACACAACACCATGTTCTGGGAGGTGTGCCCACCCTGGCTGGATGGTGCAAGTGCTCATGGGACATCACAGCAGAGACAGGAACTCTCAGTCCCTAAACCCAGGACAGGTCAGTGATGATGCCAGTCTCAGGTGAGCAGAGACAAGGATGAAAGGATAGAGAATTGCTTAGCTTCACAAGATGAGCAAGCTCATGAGGTCCATGGTGACTTCAGACAGGCAGAGATTTCAGTAGAGGACAGCACCTCACCTACTAGGAGAAGAACATCATTTAATTTGCAGAATTCACATCATATTATATAGAAAACCATTCTCAAATGAGTGATCAATAATTACAGCAGTAAAGAAACACAATAAATAAATTGATAGCTCAGGCAAAACACTGAATTTTGTAAAACTATGGGTATTATAATTTAAATAAAAAATTCTTAAGTGAAATAGATATGTGTAAAACTATGGGCATTATAATTTAAATAAAAATTTCTTAAGCGAAATAGATATGTGTGTGAACACCATTTGTGTGTGTGTGTGTGTGTGTGTGTGTGCGTGTGTGTACTTGCAGGGGACAGAGCGACAGACAGACAGACAGACAGAGACAGAGAGACTGAACACGACAGAAATAAATGTAATTATTAAATTCCTTGGTGGAAGTGCACGCCCTCTTCCTGTTCAGCTAGCGTTCACAGAACGGCACACAAAGGGCCCTGGATGCTGTACCAAGTCCACTCCAGCTGCTCGTCTTCGCCCATTCTCTGAGTTCAGAGCTCCACACGGTGCTGGAGTTGAGCCTGGGGACTAGATCTCTTGATGTGGCAGAGGAGGGAGCTGCACTTTCTCAGACCACACGGAAAGGGATATAAACGTACTTAACTAAACTGAAACACATATTCCTTCACTAGAGAATCTCCCTTCATAGTGATAAAATTAGCAAAAACCCACAGCCCATATCTGAATGTTATTATTGTTAGTAATAATTAATAATAATAAATTGACTGCAATTATTTCCTTCAGCTTAACTGTATAACTGCTATGGACATTCCCTTGTGTTACTGTGCAAGTCATGAAGAAAAAGGGCTTCAGTGTAGGCCCAGACATAAATGACCTTCAAGGGCACCTGGACCAAGCAAAGGATGATCATTGCTTGTTAGTATATATTGTTCAGTGACGGGGTCTCATTATGTATTCCAGGCTGGCCTTGAAGTCACAGAGGTTCTCCTGAGCCCACTTTCCCATTATTGGCATTAAAAAGGTGCTCCACAACACCTGGCTGAATAAATTTTTAGACGTTGGTAACTTAAGGTTCCGAAGCCACCTGACTTAGGAAGTTTCACCTTCCCCTTTGGATGATGCAAAGTGAGTTTTGTTTTCAAAAGCATTCTAATGACATAGACAGAAATAAATGAATAACTAAACACACATATGAATGAAAGTTTAGCTCATAAAATACCCTTTTTTCTTTTTCCGTATTTTAGGGAAGGGTCTACAGGGTGTTCAGGGTTTCACTACTAGATCGGACTGGTAGTGATGCTCCTCTTTGCAGCCTCCCAAATGCTGGGATCACAGATGCACGCCACCACGCCCAGTCTCAATCGCAAATTTAGACAGACCTGGGCGCGGGGCCTGCAAGCAAACACCCCACTCACCCCGCCACCTCCCACCCCCACCGCCCACGACTCCCATCCCCATCCCCCCCTCACGTCCTTGTGCCTGCTTTTCATTACTTTAATCCGCTGAGCTATTTGGTCGGCCCATTGCCCTTTTTCTTGGGAAGTGATTCTTCGTAAATTCAATGTAGTAGATGAACTCCAGGGTCAGTCCGACTCATACGATTCTCACACAGAGATGACCCAAGCTGACACGAAGCCCACATTCCCTAGCTTCCCGTTCTGCAACTCTGTCTGGAGCCATTCTTAGTACTCAGTGAATCTGCAACGCCCCCTGCTTGTCCTGGGCATCTCTGCATGGAAATCTGTGATGGCTCTCATTAAGGTTCTCCTACTATGTCTCTTGCGCAGTAATACAGGGCTGTCACAAAGTTAGGCTTGCAGAGAGAGCTGCTGCTGGGACGTGTCTCTAAAGATGGTGATTTGGCTAATCATGGATGAGTGGACTATAAACTGTGCTTCTACCGCTGTCAATCTGTCCATCCAATGAAGCCTCTTCCCTTGTGTCTGGTGGATCCAGCTCCAGTAGTTACCAAGGGTGATGAAGGAGCCAGAGACTTAGCAGGTGAGGGGAAGGGGCTGTGAGAGCTTAATCATTCCAGGCCCTGACTCCTACAGCCACACTTCTCAAGCCTTCAGAAAACCAAGGGAGGCCTGGTCAGATATGCCTGTCTTCCTATCTGAGTCCCTGAAACTCTCATCTCTGGGAACTATCAATAGAAAGAGGAGGGACTTTTAGGAGTGAAGCTGTTTGTACTTCTGGTATCTAAGACAAGGTCACTGCCTCTCATGAGTTTGGCAGGCCCTGTGAGAAGCGTGTACAGCTCGCAGAGCTGACGCCCATAGGGACTTAACCTTCTTTTGAGATAATACATTTTTCTCTCATTCACTGAAAAGCCACTAAAAACATACTGTTCTGCTAGTTGATCAGATGTCCTTCCCGTTCAGATCTTAACTCTACTCTTAAACTCTTCCAAACCTTATTCATATGCTGATTTCATAAATAAATGTGCTGTAAGTGCTGGGTAGTTCATGTTCTCCCATCAGGAAAGGGCTTCCCTCTCTCCTCATGTTTTGAATATTGATTCCTGTCTTCTTCAGCACTGCAGCCCTCCCTGCAAAATTTCATGAGCTGCATAGAATGGGGCAAGGAACCAGGATAGCTCCATGTTCTCACAGATTAGGTCGAATAATTTTAGAAGGTATCTTTAAGCTTGACAGATAATGACAACATTGACAGATAATCAGAATTTAGACAAAAGCTTACCATGTCTTAATCTGGTTGCCTAGTTGGGTAATTGCATTCAGAGGGTACACTTTTAGATAAAAGCACAAGGGAGGTAGCAGCAGTCTCTGTTGCTCCCTCAGTGGGCGATGCTGCTTGTGCTCTCAGAGAGCTGAGGACCAGAATCGTATCATGAGGCTAAGGTCAGCTGTGGGTCTGAAGTCTAGCAGGATGCACTTGAGCCAAGGCTGCAGTGGCCTCTGAGTGTTTTGTTGGCTCATGTTATTCTGGAAAGTCTAAATACCCACACTTGTATTGTGAAAAATCCTTCAAAGCCTTAGAAATAAATGTGGTTCTCTACACTGTTAAGCCTGCAGTGCTTGTACTGCAGAAATGTCATCATGCTCTTTCTTTTGTTCTGATGTAGACGGCATAGCTTCTTTCTACTGGTACTCCTTTCTTTACCATCTGCTGTCTCTTTGGGCATAATTGTACTAGTGTTCTTTTGGTGACCAAGCTGGGAATTTTCTAAGTTTGCTCCTTTGCCACCTTCTATATCCAATTCTTAAATTGTAAATTTGGCCACAAGAACACTTCAGTGCCCACACTGCTGCATGAATTCTACACTGCTTAAAAGGTGCGCTGCGAGGGCCAGTTCAGTGGATTAAAGTGCCTGCAAAGAACTGGGGCCAGGGTTCAATCTGCAGGCCTACCATGCTGGCCCTGCCCCCAGAGGCACGCTGAGACAGTGATTGAGACTGGGTGTGGTTGTGTGTGCCTATAATCCCAGTTCTTAGGAGGCTGTAAACAGGTGGATCACTATGAGTCTCATCTAGTAATGAGACCCTGAACACCCTGTAGACCCTTCCCTAAAATACAAAAAGAAAAGTAAATTTTAATGTCCTTAAGCTCTGTCACCCACAAAGTCTCAGAGCACAGATGATATGCAGCCAAAATTTTTCCGTGGTGTATGTTGTGGCCTTTATCTCAAATTGCTAATTATGTCCTTTTTTCCCAACTGAGATCTTGTCACTGTCACCTCACTGGCTGCTTTCCCACCCACTATCTCAGCCTCCATGATAACTGTCCAGGAGGCTCTGCTCAGTCCTTCAGGTTGATCCTGTGACACTTTCCAAATGCTTCCTAGAAAGATATTCCAAGAGTTTCTCTATGTCATATCAGGGATAGTAATGACAATCACATTTCTCAGGACTTATTTTTCTGGGCTTTGTTTACTATACTAACTAGTACCTGAGTGAAAATTTATTTTTACTCACCATTTTAGAAGTCTTATTGAGTTATGCATTTAGTGCATTACATTAGGTGAAGCCAACATCATGCATGGAGAACATGGAGGAGAAAATCCACTCTGTTTATGGTCAATTGTCACCTTCAAGATCATGCCCCAGTGGCCAGGAGCCTCCAAGAAGGCCTCTTCTCTAAAATGCTTCACCTTTTCCCCATGCAGCTACCCCAGCATTACTATGTGCAACAGTAGGAGACAGTTCACCTCTAAATTATGTTTCCAGTTTATGATATAGTTATTTGCAATGAAAAATCGACTAAGGATACAAAAATCCCAAGCAATACACCTGTGTTAGTTGATACGTTGCGTCAAATTGGCTGAATCATCTCTAGCAGTTCTCAGGGGGTCCAGCCCTGCAGGTTGGCAGGGCCCAGGAACGGAAAGAGGCTTCCTGCAGCCCTGTCCCACCCCATTTCTGCTTCCCTGGAGAAGTCCCACTCTTCAGAGGAGCAGCTTCGTAGCCACACTACTTTGGAGAAGCTCCAATCTTCACCCTGGAGGGCCAGACAGTCAGCATAGAAAGAAGAGAGAAGCTTGGAACCAGCAGAATATGGACTGAACCCTCCAGTAACTGTGAGCTAAATAAACCTCTAATTTTTTTTTCATTTATTTTTATTTTATTAAAATACAAATGTCAATCAGACAGTTTCAAGATACCTTAACCATACACATTCGATGAATTAATACATTGAAAACTGTTTTCATAACATTTTGGTATTGTACAAGGTGCATACATGATATTATATTTAGATATTATTTTAGCAGATATCTCTTATCAGTGAATTAAGAGTGTAGTTACTTATCTTATTTTTTATACCTGAATTATATCAAAACTTCAATAATCATTTACCTAGTGGATGACCATAGTACTAAAAGCCGACATAATATCCTGTCCAACCACCATTAGTGCAGATCTTGCCTCTCATAGAATTATGTAGAAGCACAGCGTTATCTATCCCAACTGTACTGTCTATACACACACATCATGATTTTTTCTTTCTACAACACTTCCTTTGTCTACACCTGTCAGAGGTGGGCACTCCACTGACATTCAACTAACTTAGGTGCTTGAACTCGACACCACAATCCAACACAGTCCAGCATTCTACAACCATAGTGAGTTATTCAAAGAAATTGTCGACCATATCCATTTACAGCTCAGCTTAATAATATGGGCTCATGATGTATACTTCATTTTTATACTTTTCTGCTAGATGGTTAAGACCTAGGTAGATCAAGACTTATATACCAACACAAGAACTTTATATTTCCTATGTGGTCATTGAAGTCCTCTCAGGGTTTATCTTGTAGTCCTGTACCTTATTCTGTAGTTCCTTTGTCTGTGTCATCCATGTGGATGAGTCACGGCCAATACTTGACCAGATTGCTCTCTGTGAGAGCTTGAGAGAAAGTTTTCTCTTCATGTGACTCTCCCCAGGCACACTTTAGAACTTCAATCTCTTTCCCCTGTGGCTCCATAATCTCCTTGTTCAGAAAATTTGGAGCTCACCTGAGTTTCATGATGTTGCAGTACAGGTTCTCCTATGTCCTGAGTCTTCGCCGACCTTGAAAGGCTAGGGACAAAATGTTGGCTGGCCTTGTGACTCTTATATTTCTCCAACTCTGACTTGTGATCTTAGGTTGTTAACCATCCAGAAGAAAAGCTGATTAGTATCCTGCAGCATATGCCATTCACTTTGCCTTATCTGACTCAATTGATTTTACTTGTTGTACGTTGCATTTTACTTTGTATTTCTGCTTTTTGCTTGTTATACTAGGGAGACTATACGATATTTACACATGTGTGTCTGGTTTATTTCACTTATGAGTATATGTTCAAGTGGCATCCACTTCAGTATAAATGCTTCAAACTTATCATTCTTAATAGCTGAGTAATACTCCATTATATAGAAATACCACATCTTTTTCAACCATTCC
>PVKA01044693.1:0-16008 GCA_004027165.1 Ctenomys sociabilis | reverse complement strand
TCTCCCTGGCACAGCATGTATTTTGAAATATACTTGGGTCTCTCTATGTGTCTCTGTCTCTGTCTGTCTGTCTGTCTCTCTCTCTCTCTCACACACACACACACACACACACTCACAACCAGATCAAGTTTGTGACTTATAGCTATTGTTTAGAAATCTCTCTCTTCCAAAACTTTCTTTATCATATTAATCTTTTTCGTGGGTTTTTGAGATGCACATACATTGGGCATTGCTACGACAATGGAGCTGACATACTGTGCGGATACAACTCGTATCTGTTCTGTAATATTTTATGCCATTTGCTACATGGTACAGAAACGTCGGAAGCAAGAAATCATAGAAATATTGTCTCCTCCTCCTCACCTCTGGAAATTAGTATGATGGGGAGAGGATGGAAGCTAGTGTTCTTGAGAGTGATGGTAAGTTCGAATTCAGTTTAATGAGTTGAGAGGAAATGAAGAATGTGACTGGGCGTTGCTATGCAGAATATGACTAGCATCACATTAACCAGGAATCAGTTAAAAGCATATTATTGCAGAAGACTATTTGTTTTAAAATAATAAGTATTTGACATTATTTTTAAAATGCAGAGGAGACAAAATAAAATGAAAATTATTGGAAGTTCTATTGAGATAACCACTATGAACATTTTGCAGTATCTTAATTTAATTTTTTTTTCTTCAGCCTTATATGCAAAATATACGTATGTGTCATTTACTGAAACACATTCACAATTGGCTTTCTTCCATTACACGTATCATGAGTATTTTCCTGTTTTAACTTCTAACTTTTTCTCTTTATTTACAATTGACGAAATCATATATAAAACAACGTGTTTTGAGATACATATACATTGTGAAATTACTCTTGCAATTGAGCCGAGCAATGTATACGTAGCCTCACTTCCCTTAACAATTCAAACACTCTTAAACAATAGGAATAACGTACTTAGCATCTCACTCTCAGAAACAAACTGAAACAGTTAAATGAATATCATTTGAGATGATTTCTTAATATCTATACAAATTAGTGCATTTTTAAAAATAAAGGCTGGGCAATTCTGTCTGAACTGTTTGGTGAACTGCTGTTTCACTAAACAGAGTGTAATGAACACTTTTTCGCTCAGTAAATTTATATTGACACCACGACCCCTTAATGACATAATTAAGAACACTTTTTTCATTTCCTCTTACACATCCCCCCTTTGTTATGTCATCCACTAACAATATGGATTTTGTTTTCTATATGCTATCTTTTTTATTTACTTTTTTTTTTCTTTTGGCACAACTAGGGATTGAACTCAGGCCCTTGCGCTTGCCAGGGAAGCGCTTATTTCATGCCGGCCTCTCTATATTTTAATTTTGGATTTCTATAACCAATCCTTTTCTGTACATAGAAGTGACGAGAAAAGGGGTGTCTTGCATTTAGAATACTTTGCTTAGTAGTAATGCATAATTAGCAAGAGTATTTTATGTAAGTGATGCTTTTTCTGTAGCAAGAATCATGGACCACACAGAGCTGTGTAGTGCAAGTGACTCTTAGCCAGGATGGAAATAGCTAAGCCCCATAGTGATGAGCTAAAGTGCTATTCTCTCCGAAGGGTTAGACAAGCGTCATCTGCCCTTCTCACACTTTGAAGTCTTTCTGCAAAGTGCCCTGGATTCTCTGAGCACCATTTGGTTTTCTTTTCAAAATCCCGTGATGGAGTGGTCCTACATCTGCCTCTTAAATCATCCAGATTATTTTCTTGCTTCATCAAAACAACTCCTCAAATTCTACCTTAACCTCAGTATCTCCCAAATCCCTGAAATAATAGCAAATTTTGCTAAAATGATGGTCTTTGAGCTTCTGTTGCTCAGATACAAAATCAGTTTCCTTTGGATGTGCTTGATGTAAATGTTTTCTAGCTTTGTATGTTTCTACAAGTTTCATCTGTGTGCTTTTCAGTGTTCTGCTTTTATTCCCTTAGTAAGTTCATGCTCTTTATACCACAAAGTGGACAAATTTGTGCAAAAATGAAAACTCTCAATTGCTCCATGCATGTGTGCACACGCGCGTACATGTGCGCACAGTTCGTGCATGCATTTTGGGAAGTTTTCTCATTGCTGTATCTGAGCAGATACAAACCTGAAAAGAATGCTAAAATTAATCTTGGAGCTAAATTTGGACTAAAACAGAAATTCTTCACTTGATTCAGTAGATCCTGTAGGATATTTACCCTTTGCTATGATGATTATTTGCATGTCAGTCTCACCATACGATAAATCACTATTGACTGATATTGGTTGAAGGTAGTGAATGAATATATAGAATGTTCTCAAATAAGTACATCATGATATGCTAAGACTGGGCTGCTTTCAAGAGGGGATGGGGAGATAGGCTCTTAGGTATAGTAGTTGTTCTTAAGGAGCTTAAAGAATATAAGATTTATCTGGGGAAAATATGTGCATCATTTATGAATGAAAAGTATCCTTAATATACAAGAAACTCCTCAGCATTAAATATTCAAAATAGGTAGAATAAAGCCAATTCTTAAAAGAAGATATGCAAATGAAGAGTGAAGATGCTTAATTTCACTAGTAGTAAGAGAGAAGAGAAACAAAATACTATGAGATACCATTTTCACTTTAACCCTTTTGTATTCTCTCTTGTAATAATAAATCTTAAAAAGATCAGTAGTATCCAATATTGTCAAGAGTTTGTAGAAATACGTTCAAAATATGGCTGGTGGCTGGCTTCAGAACACTTCAGTAAAGTGAAAAGATCTTTAATAATTAAAATTTCCAACATAAATGAACTCTGTAGTTCTATTGTGAGAAGCTGTGAGAAATAAAAGCCCAAGTACCAAAGGAAATAGTTTAATTTTGTGTAGTAATGGTTATCACATTGTAGCAAGCGTTGCCATGCTAGATGCCCATGCATAGAGAAATGACTAAATGGGGGTAGGCTGCACAGAGGAATTTAATGCACTTATTAGGGTAGGTGGGTTGGATCTGTATGCACTGTCGTGTAAAAGGTTACATAGTAAAGTACATAATAAATAGAAATGCACGCTTGTGTCTTTTGTTGTATAGGCCTATGTTTCTTGTGGGAACATTGCAAAAGGTGTGTAGCTGCACTACGATGGAAGACAAATGGAGGAAGCTTGCTAGCAGGCAAAAATAACTTGGTATTGACTCCATGATGAAGTAATTATTGAAACTTTTAATGTACGGGAAGCCGTGCTCCACCCTGGGGAAAACAGATATATGAATTGCAGCTCCTGCCCTCCAAATAGAATTCAAATCTAGTTAGGTTGAAAGCATGTGTAAAGTGATATGAATAGGACAGAGAATATATAGCTACATGCTAATTATGTCATAAGGACTGCAGCTAGGAGGGGAACTTGGGGAGGATTTGATCCAGCATCCTGGAGGTGGGACGGGGATAGCTTACAGGGAAAAGGGAGTTAAGTTGGGTCCAAGGAAAGTTCACAGCTTGCATTCTCCTTGCTTTTATTCTGTCTTTGTTCACCTTAGACTTTCATTGTTATGCATTGGCCTGGTTGTTTGTTTTTAGTTACCACTTTTGTTCATGTTTGCTTGGTATTTTTAACCCTGAGCAACTTGGACTCTTATGGCTCATGTCTAGATGTCCCCCAAAGTCTTCTTGTGGCCACAGGAGAGGCTTTTTCAGAGGTAGCTGGATCTAGAGTGTGTGATGCTGGGATTAAGGGGGTGGCAGTACTAAATTCCTTTACAGATTGGGTTGGTGCTGCCCTCGTCCCAGTAACCCAGAAAGAATATAAAGGCGGCAGAAAGAAGTCGCTGATGTCCCTTGCTTGGTTTTGCTGACACTTTCTCCTCTGCAGTGTCCCTCTGCCATGCCAAGCTCCCTGGGAGCCCGGGGATTATGGACTGAAGCCTCTGCACACTGTGAATCAAACAAACCTTTCCTCCTTTAACTTTGGGTCTTGGGCATTTTGTCTCAGCAATGAGAAAAGTAACTAAACAGACCCCCAATTGATTCTCAGGGGTGCTTGTGATCCTCTTGCTAGTGTAAGTCCCTTAGGGTAAGCATTAAAGAAGCATTAGTCACCTACACAACCTTGTAACATCGAATCCTCAAGACTCATCTCTGGGGTGGGTCTCCAGGTCAGCACCCTAACGGTTTTAATTCTTTCTTCACGGGCTGTTCAAGAGAATGAAAGTAAGCCACAGTGGTTGAATTTTGCCATTCTCTACTCAGTTCACAAACCCAGCCTCAATTAAGTAATTTCCTCTGCAGTGGGAGGGGTCATTTTCTGAATGAGTTTGAGTGTCTGCATGGATCAGCACTACTGTTAATCACCTCTGCACTCACACTTATTTATATGCATACTCACAAGTGCAAAGATGCAGTTTCAAACTTAATTAAAAATAGAAAGCAACCTAAAGTGTGCTAGTATTTCCCCTGACTTCAGCATGATCTACCACTTTGACAAAGTTTCATAAATCTCCCGAAATAAAAATTCTACTGCACAGAACCATTTTATGCAGCAATATAGGTACTTAAAATATTCAGCAACTTTCATCATGTTTTGCCTCTTGGTACATGAGATTTTTATGTATTTAATAGTTACATATGTTACATATTTTAAACAGTATTTTTTGCTAATGGTCCCCTGCAGTACATTTCTCTGAAACTCTAGCATCTGTGTTTTGTCTTGCAGCTTATGGTGATCTTCTTAAACTGAGCACATCCAACCACGGAGGGCAGGTTGGTGGATTTTTTGAAAGATGGCGGGATCCAGTGATGAAGGCGTCAAAGTTGTCAAGTCCTGGGGACAGAAGTGCCTGCTTCCTCCCTGTTGGAAGGGCAACTCTGGAGCTGGCATCTGAGAGGCTGCTGCTGCTGCCAGGCCTGCAGCAGGTACGGGGAAGCTCAGAGGAGAGGAGCCATGGGGAATGTTCATTGGTTATTTATTTATAAACTCACAGTGCCACATCATGTAAAATTAACACCTCTAATGGGCTCCTGCCTCAGTGGCTTGGCGGAGGGGCATTCACTAGCCAAGGCCACCTGCTGGCTCCCAGGCGAGGGGGCTGTGCACTTGCAGGCAGCCCTGGCTGCTGGGGTCTGGTGCTGAATCTGCCTTGTGCTGGTCAGCAAGGTTCTGTCCCCTGGAAGAGAACGTTCAGAAAGTGCGGTCTTTGGGGAATTTTGTGGCTGCACAGATGAGTGATTACTTTGGCGTGTAAATTCCTTTTTCTATCTGCTTAATGAAGAGATTTACGTCAACATTCATTTATTATAAATTGGGAGGAGGTGGCTTCTCCCATAGGCCAGAATCCAGAGGGTCCTTTTCTGTAAGAGTTCATAAATAATCAACGTTTACAATGAAAAGGTTTTGTATGCATTATCTTTTCCTGTCATAAAAATTCTCTCATGCATCTAAGGGAAGACCAATAAAATTTGTGGACAAAGATGATGGAAGCCAAATAGATTTATGCATGAAGCTTGAATGGAAATTTGGGTTTAAGGAGAAAGAACTCAGCTCCCTCTCACCCATATACCAATTCTGCTTCTGTGGTGAAAGTTTTAATTTCATTTTATAGCATTATTTAAGTACCAGAGATGTTCAGCAAAGAGGAGGATACATTTTTTTATTGAGAAATAATAATGAGACGCTTCAAAACAGGTTAGTAGGATAGTTACAATAATTAATACATTGCATATTGTTGTCTTTGTAGTTATTCATAGAACAAGATGCAGACATGATATCTTGTCCAAACACTATTAGTACAAATCTTTCTTCTCATTCAATTAAGAGAAAGCAGCTGTGTATCTATCCTAACTACTTTGTATATACAGATACAAAATGGTCCTTCATTTGTATCCCCTGTTTTGTTCAGTTTTGTCAGAGATGGGTATTCCATTGCCAATTAAATATTATAGGTGTGTGAATTCAGCAAAATAATCCAATAGTCCAGTAGTCCGTAATAGTAGTGGGTTGTCTATGGGACTGGCAATGTCAGAAGTTGATGAGCTTTTTCCAGCTCAGCATATTAATATGGTTTTACTATTTATACCTCATTTTTATACTTTTTTTGCAGGATGGTTAAGACCAAGATGAAGCAAGACCTATATAACAAGAAATGTAACTTTTGTATCTTTCAAAATCAGTCAAATCCCCTCAGGTTTCACCCTGTACTGCACTTTGTGGATCCTTTGTCAGTGTCAGCCATGTGGATGAGTCACGGCCACTACTTGATCAGTTTGCTTTCTATGGAAACCTGAGAGAATGTTGTCTCTCCCTGTGACTCTCCTTAGGCATAGTCTACATCAGTGATCACTTTCCTCTGAGGCCCCATAATCTCCTTGATCAGAAAATTTGGGATATCACTGAGTTACATGATATTACAAAACAGGTTCTCCTATGTCCTGAGTCTTCACTGACCTTGAAATTCTAGGGCCACAGTGTTGGCTGTCCTTGTCACCTTCTTTTTCTCTAATTTTTGGTCTGCAAACTTAAGTTGTTAACCCTCCAGAAGAGAAGCCTAATGATATTATTACCCTATAACATAGGCAGTTGAGCTTAACCTCACTATCTGTCTGAATATCAAACATTTTACACATAACATGGAACAGGTAAGAGGAGGATACATATTAAGTCATCAAGAAACATTTGTTAGC
This sequence comes from Ctenomys sociabilis, assembly GCA_004027165.1. Lineage (NCBI taxonomy): Eukaryota > Metazoa > Chordata > Mammalia > Rodentia > Ctenomyidae > Ctenomys > Ctenomys sociabilis. The sequence goes on along the minus strand of PVKA01044693.1, from coordinate 9,354 downwards.
TTACTATATGGTGCCTATGGCTCTAGGTAGGCACACATGTTGTGGAAGAGCTCTTGGTTTAATGTAAGGGAGAAACATGTGATAGATGAATAAAATGCTGGTTAGAATATTCTAGCTGAGGCCAGCACTGGGTGCTCAGGAATATAGAGGAAGAAGAAATTATTATTTCCTTAAGACACCAACACAGGCTTCATAGAAGAGATGATATTTCAGTTCAAAGAATATGTAAGTAGTTATTAAATGAAAAAATAACTCCAGGTAATATTCAAAAAGCAAGCTGGGCACAGAGATCATAATTGCTTGTGTTTGAATATCTGTCAGGTGACAGTGGCCGTGTGAAGTGCCAGGCACTGTTGGTGTGGCAGACCAAGCAGCTCTTCCAAGGGAGGGGCATAATCAGCGCTTGACATGTGGGCAGCATGGGTCACATGGAGAGGGGAAACCTGCCCTATGTAGGAGCAGAACCGTAGGGCCATTTACACCCAGCCCGTGCCATAGCCTTGGCTATGTGGCATCCGTGGCTGTCTTTTCCAGAGCTCTGATATACTCAGCCTGTTGGGGAAAATGGAAGCTGTGGCATGGCTGTGAGGAGAGAGAAGGGGCACAGCAGAGTCCAGGTATGGTCAGGATCCAGAGTGGCCTTGAATCCTCCAGGAAGTGTGAGCTTTATCTTACATCTGTGGGCCAGCTGTCAAAGGCCTCTGGGTGGGGGGGGGGCAGGGCTAGGCAAGAGGCAGAGGTATGGCTGGGTGTGGCTTGTAATCCCAGCACTTGGGAGGCTGATGCAGGAGGATCATTGAGAATTCAAAGCCAACCTGAGCTACATGCATGAGATTCTCACTCAGAGAGAGGGAGTGGTAGGTGGGAAAGAGCAAGAGGGAGAGGGAGACAGACATTTGTGCTTTTGAGAGACAAATGTGGGGACATATGGCAGACAATCTTCAGGGAATGGTAGTGGTGTTGAGTAGTATGGGGAGTAAAGTCCTTCTGTAATGTATAAATGCTGCCTACATGTAGTCAGGCCTTCCACTCATTATGTGTGGAAGTCTAGGATTCAAGAGGTTATAGACTTTGGAGGTGCACAGACTTGCAAATTAGTAGCTGTGAAGTTTTGGGCAAAGTTTTTAAACTCTCCACATAGTGGCCATGTACAAGCAGTCTCCTTGCCTACAGAAGAGGATACTGATTGTTTCTTCTCCACCAGACGGTTGTGAATTTATTTATTTACTTATTTATTCATTTATTTATACTGGGAATCAAACTCATAACCTTATACTTGCCAGGCAGGTGCTGCATGGCTGAGCTATATCACTAGCCTTGTTGTGAAGTTTAAATAAAACGGTAATCTACCTAAAGCATTTGTCTGGTGCTTGGTGCACTGCAAATTCCTAGCTGTTGGTCATTATTAGTCTATAAATACCTTCCAAGGAAGGCTGCTTTGTGAATCTATGCCAGGAGCTCTCTGCGAGGAATGGAGACCATGCACTGTGTGCACACCCTGGTGTGATATGAAAGGCAGGGCGAAGGTACAGAGGACAGAAGCACAGGTCTACATAATTCTCCTGACAAGAGAGCTCAGTGGTAAGCTGTGGAATGATGCCCAGCATGGGACAGGAAAGAGGAAACCACAACCAGACTGAGCACTGTTCTTAAAGTGGCACTTGGGATGAACTTGGCCAGTACACAGAGTAATACTTGATTTTGATACTGTTGTGTTTGTTTGATTAGCACAGAGATGAATTTTGCCCTTTGTCCTCTATAATGGTTGATTGCTTGTGTCAACTTGAGAAGTCTGGATATTTAACTCAGCAGGTGGCCAGGGTCCTCATTTTGTAAACATCATGAGCTTGTGGACGAGGAGAACACAGAGAGGGTGTGAGCAGACAGCTGGCGCACAATGCAAGGGTGGAAAAGAGGCTTCTTCCCTGCCTTGTGTTCTTGCTGTCTTCAGCTGCCGTGAAGTGGTGCACCTGGGCTATGCTGCCTTGCACTGGAGCCAGATGATTATGGCAAAATCTCCAAACTGTGAGCTAAATAAGCCTTTCCTTCTTCAATTTGGGGTGTCGGGTGTTTTGCCTTCGCAGCGAGAGACAAGTAACCAAGAGAGAATTTGATTCAAGAGAACTGGGGTTGTTGCTGTGACTATACCTAGCCAGGCAGCTTAAGAGCCTTTGGGAATGGTTTGCAGGAAGCATTTGGAAAAGTTCAGAAATGTCATTTGAACAAGTAGCACTGGGATGCCTTAGGTTTTTCTGTTATAATTTATCAGAAGACTGATAAAAATCCTGCCAGTAAAAACCAGGCTTGGGAGGTTTCTAAGGGGAAGAGCAACTGGTCATTGGACGATGTATGTTATGGCTTGGCAGAAAGTTTGTCTGCATTTCACTTATGTACAGAGACTTTGCCTGATACTATAGGTGGCAGCCTAATTAATCTGTCAGAAGAAATATCAAAGCAGTCAAATGTTGAGGTAGTGGCATGGCTATTGTTGGAGGTTTTTAGCCAGCTGTATGTGGAAAATCAAGAGCACAAAGCCCAGTGGAATAGGAGTTCTATCCCTGGAGCCAGGGGTTCAGTCCCTGGACCTGCTGTGCAGGCCCTAACCCTGGGGTGCACTAAGAAGGCAAGTGAGACTGGGCATGGTGGCATGTGCCTGTCATCCCAGCTCTTGGGAGGCTGCAAACAGGCATGTCACTACAAGCCCGATCTAGTAGTGAGACCCTGGACACTCTGTAGATGCTTCACTAAAATATAAAAACAAACAAACAAATTAAAAAAAACAAGAACAAAACAAAAACAAAAACACACAAAGCACAATAGAATGATTTAAAATGTGAGTTTGACCAGAACGGAAGCTCCAATAATACTATGAATTGGAAAGGCAGAACAGAGGAAGTCTTGACTGTAGAGAAGGAACAAAAGAATTGAAAAGTTGGTCTGAGGACATCACTGGAAGCAGTAAGTCCCCACTCTTTGCAGCCTCAAAGCTTCAATAGTGAAAGCTTTTGCTTTGAGGAGAAAGCTGAGGGTGCTATGTTCCAGAATGATGGCAGCATGGAAAACTTGTTTGTCAGAATTTGATTCAGAGTGCCCAGCGATACAGGCATTTGACTCCTACAGCCAAGACAAAGGGAAGACTGGCTACTGCTCCAGTTGACAGCAGACAGCTACAACATCCAGAGGTGTCATGGGGTGGAGCCGCTCAAACATTTGGAGCTCACAATTTGCCACAGATTGCTTCAGATGCTGGGCTTGGAAATGTAGGACTTAATGTTTGTCCTGCTGTATTTTGGACTTGCTGAGGGCCTAATCCTTTGCATTCACATTAGTAACTTCAGAATGAAAATGATTATTTTGTACCACTGAATGTTTGAAGTGTTTATATTTATTCTCATTTGTACAAGGCCTTGTAACTAAGAGTTTGCTTTATGTCTTGGAGGAGACTTGGGTCTTGGATATTTTAGCAATGCTGAAACTCTTAGAACTCTGGCAGCTCTTAGAGATGGACTACATGCTTTTTACCTAAAGGAATAGGCATGATTCTTTGGGAGGGGGTCAGGGGCAGAATGTTATGGCTCTAATGTAGTATAGTGTTGATACATTTAATACTGGATCCTAAGGATTAATAAAGCTGTGTTATGGTATTAAAGTTGTGAAGTGTGTGTCTGTATCTGAAGACTGATTTAAAGAAATGTGTCTGGTTGCCAACTGGATAAGAGATAGGCTCTAATGGTTGATAACTTGTGTCAACCTGAGAAGTTTAGAAGTTTAAGTCAGCAGGTGGCCAGGGTCCTTACTTCATAAACATCCTGAGCTTGTGGAAGAGGGAGGCACAGAGATGGCATGGGTGGGTCCCCTGGTTACAATACAAGGGAGGAAAGGAGGCCCCCACCTTTGGCTCTCCTGGCTTTTTCTGTCTCATGCTGCTGTGAAGTGTTGCCCTTGGGCCATTCCATCCTGCATTGGAGCCATCTGACTGTGAACTGTAATGTCCAAAGTGTAGGTGAAATCAATCTTTCCTTCTTTAATTTGGGTGTCAGGTATTTTGTCTCAGTAATGAGAGAAAAGTAACCAAGACACCCCCCATTCACAATGATAGCTTAAACAGATCTATTCTGTGAATATTAAATAGTAGGAATTGTGAATATAAAAAAAAGTCAGGGACACAACACAGGAAAGAATGTGGTCTCTCTGGAGTAGAGCTTGCACAAAGAGCACAGCTCTCTGGTGTGTAGCAAGATGAGGAGCACAAGAGAAGCTCTATAGATGGCACTTTCAGCAATTTATGTGCCCTGTGGCACGCTAAGGGCACTTAGATTGAATTTAGCATCAAGCCTACTGTGCTGCTTTCATGGTAGGACTTTCCTTTAACATTACAGGTTCTAAATTTGTACTGGGCATAAAGTACACTTACTGACTCTGCATATCCTTAAAAATGATTTTAATAAAATGAAGACAGGCGTACAAGAGTCATGCCAACCTGGGTTGGATTCCCATTCTCTGTGAATGACTATTTAACCTTGAGCAATATATTATACCACTTTGGGCAGCCTCCTCATCTGATAATAAAAGTATTTTGAACTCACAGGGCAGCTATGGACACAATTATAATTATGAAAAATGCAAATAATACCAATGATGGAAAGTACTTGGCATATGGATGACTGTAAATACATGGAATATTTATAATTATCACAGAAGTATCATGTCAGCTATAAGGCCTGCACATCCATGCTTTTTATAGGAACAGTACACAGTCTAAGTCTGTTTTTAGGGAGAGTAAATGGCACATCACTTGCTCAGTACAGTGCCTGAAGCATAAACCTTTGATAAAAAAAATTGGTGAATGAATAAGACATGAAAGAGAAAGTGGAGGGAGTGGAGTTTAGGTAACCTGAAGGCCTTCCATCAATATTCCTTCATAACTTTTTAGGCAAGTTTATTGAGACCAAAATAAATGATCAACTATCTTTTAAAAGAGTGGTAGACTGACCACATGCACTTTGCCAATATTACTTTTTTTTTTCTTTTTGCATTGCCAGGGGTCTCTCAGATAAAATTGGGATAGACCATCTCATAAGCAGAAAGCACTCGGGGTAGTACAGGATGCTGCAAGCATAACACAATTACAAATTCAAAATGTGAGAGTTTTACTCACCTAAGAATTGCAGCCTGAAATTACATTGCTCATAAGATATGAAGTGTGTCTTGAGAAAAATTTCCATAATGTTCTTTTCATGTTTAGAAACTTTAGGCCTCCTCCTTACTCTAGGCCCTAGACTTCCATAAATTCTTTCTTTGTGCTATTGAGATGTAAATTATTACATCCAGAAATGTTCCTTGAGGGTTTGGGATTTGCCCATTTTGTTTGTAGTCATAAAAGGAGTTGACACTGCTGTACCTTCCATCTTCCATAGCAGCGTAGGAGCCTAACTTCTGTAAGGTTGAATTAGCAAACCCAAATGTTCTAATCCCATTGACTTCTCTACTAACACAAAGAATTTTTCCATTAGTTCAGCCCAAGGTTAACAGAAGAAGAAGAAGAAGAAGAAGAAGAAGAAGAAGAAGAAGAAGAAGAAGAAGAAGAAGAAGAAGAAGAAGAAGAAGAAGAAGAAGAAGAAGAGGAAGAAGGGCTGGCAAGATAGCTCAGGTGACTAAGTGCCTGCTTAGGCAAGCATAGGGACTGGGGTTTGATCCCTAGCATCACATGCCAGGCCAGCCCCACCCTTGGGCATGCTGAACTGGCCACTGAGAGTGGGTGTGATGGCATGCCTGTAATGCCAGTGCTGGGGAGGCTAAAAACAGGAGGATCATGACTAGTCCGAATTGCATAATGAGACCCTGTATCAAATACATAAAGAAAAGAACCTCCTGCCTTTATTTCAGTGGAGCTGAGTTTCTTCTCTCTCTAGCTGCAGTACTCTTAGCCTTATTATAATAGTTTTCAATAAAGTCTGCTTTGACTGTGCTCTTTGTACAAGTTCTACTCCAGAGAGACCACATTCTTTCCTGTGTTGTGTCCCTGACTTTTTTTTTAATATTCACAATTCCTACTATTTAATATTCATAGAATAGATCTGTTTAAGCTATCATTGTGAATGGAGGGTGTCTTGGTTACTTTTCTCTCATTACTGAGACAAAATACCTGACACCCAAATTAAAGAAGGAAAGATTGATTTCACCCACAGTTTGGACATTACAGTTCACAGTCAGATGGCTCCAATGCAGGATGGAATGTTATATATGTGTACTTTAACAATTTTAGGAACTAAAAGGGAGGTGAAGACCCATCCTACCAATTTATTGTCCTTAGGGTGGGTATGGACCCCATCAGAATCAATCAGAAAGTCCTCAATCGCTTTGAGACTGAAGCTCCACTATTAGTTAACGTGCCCAGAGTACATATGTGGCTCCGTTTCCATCCACAGTGAATAGTAGGCACAGAGGCTACTGCACCTCTCACTGAAGGCCTGGCCAGCATAGAACAGATGTTGCCCAGGTTCTCCATTCAGGCTGAGATTAAAACATTCATCTATTTGTAAAGGGCATTTCTCTAAAAAAGGTAAGTGGTGAGACTCAGGATCTCATCTGGAACTAATGACAAAAACAATGACGCTATCTTTGACAAATTAAGCTGAGTCAATCCTGGAAATTAGTTCAGTAATTGATTTTACCTTTTTTTGTTTTGCCACAGTTGTGTGTGTGTGTGTGTGTGTGTGTGTGTGTGTGTGTGTTTTAGGGAAGGGTCTACAGGGTGTTCAGGGGCTCACTACCAATTTGAACTTGTAGCAATCCACCTGTTTACATCTTCTGAAGAGCTGGGGTGACAGGCCTGCACCACCACGCCCAGTCTCAATTGCCATCTCAGCGCACCCCAGGGGCAGGTTCTGCAGGGCAGGCCCAGGGATGGAACCCCTGACTGCTGCACCTGCTTGCAGGTGCTTCAATCCACTGAGCTATTTGCCTCGCCCTGCCATACTGTTTTGATCTGACTTTATTCTGAATTTAAGTTTTAAGGGCCATGCCAGTCTTATCCACACAAACAGTACTTTCACTTTCATTTCCAAAACACTGCCTCTTTCCCTAAATGCCTCATGGCTCTGTCTCTATCTCTATTTTCCCGTCTTACAGTCCTCTACTGCGATCCAGTCAATCTGAAGCCTTCTGGACCGTCACGTGCTCTGTACCTTGGCTACATTCACAGTCTTAAAGACGCTTTCTCTATTCTTCTTCACTCGGAACTCTAGCTAACCCTGGTGGAGATCTCCACTAATCAGTCTCACAAAAATGGTGCTAGAGTCTCCTTCTTGATGCTGTAAACCACTCTGTTCATATCTCCTTGACATGAAACTTATAAGATGTGTCATCGTTGCCTTTTTAATTTTATTCTTCATGAGGGGGAGAATTCTACCTTGTCTAGTCTATATTCCCAGCAGAGGACCTGGGAACATAGGAGAATGCCAGATAATATTCTTTGTAATAACATATGTGTGAGAACTATCAAGAATTCAGCCTGAGCCTTCAAAGTGAAGAGAAAGATAGGTTTAAAAGGAATTCCAAATGTCCACAGTAGCCACCATAAGGTCAGCAATTTTGAGAGGCTTCTGGAATTCAGCTAAGTTTAGTAAGCCTTTTCTTACTCCAAAAAAATCCTAAAAAGTGCAAGTCATGAACTCCTGGAGGCAGAGAAGGGACAACTCTTTATTGACCTTAGAAAAAGAAAAGAGGAAGAAAAAGAAAGCCCTGCGAGGTCCTAGAGAAGGTACTGAGAGCGCGTGCCTTGAGGGATCAGGGCTAGTCATCATGATGCTTGCCTGTAGAGACCCATTTTGCTAGAACAGAGATTTTGCCTTCAGGTTTTCATGCATTACTTGGCTGGTCTCAGAGCCAAGCCTGGCCACCATGCAGCCTTTTCTAGTGACTTGAATTCTAGTGGTGAGTCGAGGTCACCGCCTTCAGCATTTTTTTCCTTTGATCTTTTACTTCATTTCCTTTCCTCATCAGCACCCTTACTTCCACACTCTGACTGTTGTCTTTCCTTCTTTCCTTCCCACAGACGCTGGCGAGCTCTAGTTATCAGGCTGATAAACAGCTGTCGCAAGTTGCCCAGCACAGGTGCCATGGTAGGTTTTTCTGTTACGTGCAAAACTGGTTTGGCCACAGCTCTGCATGTGCGATAGAAACTTTAAGTGTGATTATGGGTTTTTAGGAAAAGACTGTGCGTGTGAGCTCCAGCGATAGTCATGCGTGAACTAGCAATTGCGATCCTCCAGCACCTGATGGCTCTTACTCAATTCAGCTTGCTTGGTGGTTGTTGAATGCCTTAAACTCAATGACTAGGGAATTCGAAGGACTATTCATGAGACAACACTTCTATTTTATAAACTAAGATTTCACCAGTGAATACTGATTTCTTTTTTAAAAATACAACTGATGCCTTAAGTTTTAGTTGTTACTTTGGATCAGCCCTATCCTGAGGAATGAATGCCTGCTTCTCTTTGTTAGAGGCAGGTTGCAATTTCAGAAAGCAAGCTCTGGAGGATGAGGGAGTGTGACAGCTGACAGCTTTCTCCATCAGTGCCTGAGGGTGTCATGCAGAAAAGGCCCAGTCCTTGCCAGGGTGTGGAAGGCCCTCGTGATGTGGCACTTGCCACCTCTCCATGCCGTGGGTAGATGGGCTTTCCTCTCCTCACGGCCATGTTGCAGCTCCACGCCTTCTCCCCAGGGCTTTCTGGTTGCTCCCTCAGAGCATGAGGGATCAAAACAGCAGCACTGAGAGCACCATTTTGTGATGTGTTTTCACTTCCTCGTCTCTTCAGAGGATTAAGAATGCTGCCAAGAACAGAGGCTTTATCTTATTTATCTTTTAATTTTCCAAAACTAGAATAGTCAGTCTTAGTATAGACTGAATCCATTTCTAAGATTTGTGAATGGGAATATGTTATTATTTTTAAATTCAACAGTAGCTTTATATTAAAGCATTAGTGTCATTTCAGGCCTTTAATTATCAAGTATTCACAAATTTAAATTTTGTTACAAAATTTTTAGAATTCAAAATCAGTTCAGTAGGGCCAGCCAAATAGCTCAGCAGATTAAAACACCTGCTTGGGCAGACTCAGTGGCTAGGGTTCGATCCCCAGCGTGCTATACTGGTCCTGCCCCTGGCGTGCACTGAGACAGTGACTGAGAGTGGGTGTGGTGGCATGCGCTTGTGATCCTGGCACTTGGGAGGCTGAAAACAGGAGAATCACTATGAGTCTGGTATACATAGTGAGACTGTATGGACCCTGTTCTAAAAATACAAAACAATAAAAAATAAAATAAATAAATAAAAATCATGATGTCACCCAGCAC
>PVKA01044692.1:0-16004 GCA_004027165.1 Ctenomys sociabilis | reverse complement strand
TCATCTTATTTTTTGAATGTCTATCATTTCTAATGTCTTACCCATTATTTTATACTTTCTTTAAAATAAATGTTAATAAATAAAAAAAAACAAGAAAAAATTAAGGCCTAGTGAATGAAGAGTTAATGTTTAATTATTTGATCAGTCTTACATGCCAAATCTAGTAATCTGAGCAACACATTTGATGATAACAACATGTAATATAACAACTACTGTTAATTTTCTATTCGTGTTCTGAAATTCTATACCATTTTCATTGTTTTATGTTGCTTTGTTTTTGCCTGTATTTTGTCATTTGTTCTTACTTTTTTCCTCTTTAAAATAAAATTTGAGAAAAACCTTAACACTCCCCGTATATTTTGATCACCCCTTGTACGTGGTTGGGCCTTGCTACGCATGTGCCATCTGTTCTCAGCTCCATGTTCTAAATAAGTGGTGACAAATGTACAGCACCCTTACCTTAGGGAATTAATTATTATTGTTGACAGCTCTAAATGTTTCTACAGGCCTAAGCTTCTCACACTGCTTCTCAGGCTGTTACTCTTCAGCTTTCTGGGACTTGGCCATTGAGCGGTGTCGGCACAAAATTGGAAGGATATTCACTCTGTTTCATGGTGCCTTTGGCCGTGGATGCATTAATTTCTGCAGGAAAGACATCCTAACAGCTCCATTTCTGTAGGACAGACATCTCTTCCTCAGACCATTTCCTACTTAGTAACCTGTTATGCCAAATTTTGAAAGTCCTGAATTCTGGACCATGATACCTTCTACTCTCTCTAGATCCAATTCTAGCTTCTTGTTATTGGTAATCTCACATCCTCACATTGCTTTTCAGCCCTTTTTTTCAAAATAATTCCCTATTTTCAGTATCTTCTGAGATACCTAGAGCCCTTGTAGCTGCTTTACCTAAATCCTAAAACACACAAAAATAAAACTAAATCAAAAAGTCAAAACTAATAAAATTATATATATATACATAATATATATATATATATATATATTATGTATATATATATATTAGTATATTGGGTACCTTCTACATTGTTCACAGGAAGCAGTGGTCAGAGAGTTTTAGAGCTTGAGCTTGCCTCTGGATCATCATTTTCTAGCATGATTTTCTTCCATGTCTTTACCTATCCTCTTCAGTTACTTTAGGTAATAGCCTTTTACTCTTACTATTTTGTAGTGATTTTATTTTAAGAAAGCTCATTCAGTTAAGCTACTTTTGAAACAGGTTGGTTGGACAGTTTGTTCTTTGGCTTCTTTCATCCATGACCTAGCTAACCCTGCCTAAGAAAGGCCTGAACTGAACATAATCATAGCTGACATTAATTGAACATTAAGTGTGATAAAGGACCTTTCATCTACTATCTCATTTAATGTGCAAAACAACTACATGATGTATGTGTGTGTGTGTCATTATCTCCATTTTAATATGGTGACCTTGTAGCTAAGAAATTAAATATTCTTCCTTCAAATATTTTCCTATTTGCTTCATCTTTTGTGGAGATTACACCTCTCAGTGTCCCTGTCCCTCTTAGAAGGGATGGAGCATGTGGCCCAGAGATTGACAACCCTAGCAAACACTGAGAACAGTGATAGTTACATAGGAGTAGGCCAGATCTTGGAAGCACTTGTAAACTTGGCCCAAGAAGCACATTTAAACATTCATTAGATTCTCCATGAAGGGGATGACTTTAACATAAAGCATAGTCTTTTTGAGTTAGTGAAAGATGATTCAATTTGGATTCCTTTTTCTAGGACATCTTGACCTACTTCTAGAAAGATCTGAAGGTCTCCTCTTGTTTGAAGTAAACACAGCAGCCATTCTATACTAGTCATATCTACCAAAAGAGCACTATTATTATTTGAGGGTCATTTATAATTCCTATGATTAAAAAAAGCAGAGTTGCTAGATTTAGAAGCTGAAATTAGCACACTCACCCAAAGTAAATATCATTAGCCCCAGCCTCCACCTCTACATAAAATGTATAGAAAAACAACAGTGTTTGTTTTTACTGTGTGCCCTAACAGTAGTCCAACACATTTTGGACTATTTTTTGCCTGCATATTATGTTGAAAAGAATAAATATCCAATTCTCACACATAGGGGTGATTGAACTGTCTTCCTATATAAATATCTGCTGCCATTTGTTTGATTTGGGTTTTAAGTTCTTTATTTTAATTGCACCTGTTAAAAGTTATAACCACTGAGATTTTTTAAATTAATTTTATTGATAAACAAATAACAATGAGACAGTTTCAAGTCAATTAGTAGGACAGTTTCAATAATTAATATATTACATATTATTGTCTTCGTAGTGGTTATCCATAGTACAAGATGTAGACAAGATATCCTGTCCAAACACTATTAGTACAAATATTTCTTCCCACTGAGATTTTAAATATGTCAGCAAAAGGAAAACTTGGTTGCCAATCCATAATTTCTACAGATTTATAACTGAGTACTCTCTCTCTCTCTCTCTCTCTCTCTCTCTCTCTCTCTCTCTCTCTCTCTCTCTCTCTCTCTCTCTCTCTTTGCATTGTTGGAAGCACTTAGCTCAATATTCCTCAAATTAAACTTCTCGTCACAAGAGGGTTGTAGAGATAAAATGATGTCGAGTAAGAGGGTGAACTTCAGATATGATGAAGCCCTCTACAAGGCCAGGGAGATGGCTCAGTAGAGTAAGTGCTTCCCTGGCAAGCACAAGAGCCTGAATTCAATCCCTGGTTGTGCGGGGGGGGGGGGGGGTAGAAAGAAAAGAAACACTCTACCAATGCGAGGTCTTGTCCTAGAGAAAAGCTGCATGGGGTTGCTCCCTATGCAGTCTTATGCTTGAGTGTTTGCTCAAGCAGGAGCATGGTTTGAACATTTTTAGCTTCCAGTCCAATGACATCTATGGATAAGGTATTTTCTATTCTGAAAACTTAAAGAAGAGGCAGTCTCCACAGCCTACATTCATCTGGAGCTGAGTCTAGAGAGGAGACAGGAGCTAGCCTGAAAGAGCTGGAGAAACAAGAGCCTCAAAGTGAACAACCACAGAACTAGACTATAGCCCAAAGGGTCCAATAAATATACATCAGTAGTGCTTTAAATAAGTTATCATATAAATAAATAAATAAACAAGCAAACAAACAAACAAATGGGAGAAAAGGGGTTTGTTTCCCATTTGAGTAATTCCACATGATATTGATAGATTTTGCCAACTTGTCTCCTCACATCATTCAATAGGATTTTTCACTTTGGAAACTATTGTTCTAATGGATATGGGATACTTGAGGGTTTGTGGGTCCATGGGAGTGTGTGAACATGCAAGGATATGTGAGAAATCTACATGTGAGGAAATGTGTGTTCTGCATGCATAAATACACGACAAAGTCTGATGTGTACTTCAACTTTATTGTAGTAAAAACAGTTGTGTTAATGACATGAATGGTATGAGGAGACAAGTTGGCAAAATCTATAAATTTAACCCCTATGCAGTTTTTGTCTAGGACAAGACCTTGCATTTGTAGAGGGATTCTTTTCTCTTTCCTTCTTCCTCTCTTCCTCTTTCTTTCTTTCTTTCTTTCTTTCTTTCTTTCTTTCTTTCTTTCTTTCTTTCTTTCTTTCTTTCTTTCTTTCTTTCTTTCCTTCTGGTGGAACCAGGGATTGAACTAAGGTCCTTGCACTTGCCAGGGAAACACTTATTCTTCTGAGCCATCTCCCTGGCCTTCACCACATCTGAAGTTCACCCTCTTACTTGACATCATTGTATCTCCACAACCCTCTTGTGATGAGATGTTTACTATGAGTGTGTGCTTGCATTCTAGACTTTGCAATATACTTTTGAAAGCAAAATTGAAATGTGCTGTTTTTCCCTCATGGTATTCCCTAAGGCAAACTGTTATTTGATTTCTTTATTTTCTCATAAACATCTTACTCTTTTGATGAATTTCTTTCATTTACTTTAGATTTCTTACATTTTTTCATAAAGATGAACCATGAAACAACTGTCTAGGTGAAGTAGGAATTTTAGAATAATTTTCGTCCTTCTTTTATAGCTGTGGTAATATTAATACAGCTGAAGCTAATGGAGGAAGTATCAGGAGTCACCCACTTGACAAAAATAATAATTTAAAAGTACACATTAAACTCCTTCTTATTTAGTGGTTAAAATGATATGATACCTTTAGGAGTTGACATTCTGCCAAATTCTACTGCATATTTTTAGTATTTAAATAGAAACCCCAAGTGCTCACTTTGGCAGCACATATACTAAACAGAAACCCCAAGGCACCACCACTTTTCAAATAAATTCTGAATCATCCTCCCAAATGCAACATGTTATTAACACAATTGTTTTTACTACAATAAAGTTAGGAATACACTCCAAAGGAAGCATGCTGAGACAGCACCCAGGGGAGGGGAAGGCTTTGAATTTCCAATATGCTGTATGTCCTTAACTTGGTCTACAGGAGGGGAATGCGGCCAAACAGGCCCCTGGGATGCTCATTAGTACTAATAGGAGGGATGTGGCCAAGAGGCCTAATACTTGTGTGCAGTGCTTGAAGTGTTAGATTATTTGGGAAGGCCAACTGATATCTCAGGGGTCAACATTTTAGTGTTTGTCACTTGAACAGCCCTTTTTCTTCAGGGCTCTTCCTGTCTTCCTGTCATTTTTAGTTGTTCTTCATGCCACTGTTCAAAAGAAAATTCATTCTCTACAAAAGGATAAAATAGTATGTTAACTATTTTACAATGAATATCCTGTTGGAGGAAAGAACTGAAAAATCCTTAAGCTCTCTCCAAATTGTTTTTACATTCAAGGGTAGGTATGTTTTAAACAGCAAACAAATAAGCATGTGATATTGTTTAATAATCAGTGGTAGACTCATTTGGACTTCATGTTAGAAATCTGATGAGAAAGATAAGTCTTCTGCCAAATACCAATTGATCACCAGAGCTTGGATTCGGTGGAAGCCACTGTTGCAATATGATGTTGGACCAGATAAACATATGAGCCAACACAAAAGCACAGATGAAGCCAAATGTTCGTGTTGTGATGTGACCACATGACTCATAGGATGACCTTGGATAACTTCTTTAGCTCCACTTCCTTATCTGTTCAATAAGCAACAAATTCATGCCCTAGAGCACTGATGTTTAAATAGTGCTCATAAACCAATACTGGAATAATCCATGTGTTATTTATCACTCAGATAAATCATATTTGGAAGCAGGAAGAGTACAGCTCACAGAACGCAATCAAAGGAGAGACTCTTCAGTAATTTGTAAGCACCACAAATAAAGTTTGCTCTCCTCAAGATTCTGTACTTTTACAGCTGTGTCAGTGGCCTTAGCCTTCAATGGGAAGCCACTTCCACTGATGCTTTTTTTTTTATACTGGGAATCAAACTCAGAGCCTTGCACTTGCCAGTCAGATGCTGTGCTGCTCAGCTACATTCCCAGCCCCCCCCATTCATGTAAATGACAAGGGTTTACCCCAATTGGCACAATGGTGTTTTCGTTAATCTAAGCTATCAGAGCTGTGAAGTTCTATAGACATGATATCACCAATGAGTTCAAAATAGGAAAACACTGATGTCATAAATTTAGTAAAAAGAGTAACTGGATTCTAAAAGATGCTACCTGACACTAGATATTTAATGTTAGATAGCATTTTTTGTTATTGCCTTTTTGATACAGAACACTGCTATGTAGCACAGGCTTGTCTCGCTTGTGGTGATCCTCTTGCCTCAGCTTGAGAGTGTTGGGAGTACAGGTGTGCACCATCATGTCCAACCTAGATAGCTTATATGAGAAAATACCAGATGGAGAAAATACCCTTAACTGGATATTCTGTGCAAATGTTCAAGGTAAATTAGACTGCTCCTTTTCAGGATATGTGTGTGTTTGCCACATAAATTGGTTAAATTTGCTAGGGCTAAAGCTCTTCCATAAACACCAAAAAAGTCAAGAAGTATGTTTTTAATGCTCGCTACATAAGAACAAGTACTTAGGGGGAGCTTGCTAATAGTTTTCATTGTTAGTGTAGTAACTAATTGTAATTTCAAATATAATTACTATTAAAGCTGGATTATTTGAAACATTGAAGAGAACAGACACTTGTTGGCTCAGTGTGCTGGAATCCTTAACAAATACATAGGACGATTCTTAAGCATCTTACTAGCTCTTGATTCAAAGTCATCCCCTGTATCTGAACTCAAATTCAGCATAATGGTGTTCCCGTCCTACTCCCTCTGTCCAGACTAGTCCATGGGTCACCTGATAGGAAGCAGCTAATCAGTAGCACCAATCTATCTGCCTAAGGTCTAGCACTGTCCTAGCCTCAAGTGTCTCTGCCTTCTCTTATGGAATTTCTGGTCACATCTGTGATTTTAGCTTTTCAGTTTCATGGGCCAATCTGAAACCTGGTCCACTCCTGATTTCCCAAGGTGAGAAGTGGAAGTTCTATAAAGGTGACCCAAGACCTTCAATTAAAGGGACATTATTCACAAAGGTCCCCAGGCACTATATTCTGCACTGTGTCAGTATACTAGGACCAAGGTTCCCATCATAGTGAGTGAGCATGGCTGATAACATGGAGGCACCCCCATCCCTGGCAGGTACAAGACCCCTCTGATGATTGATCTGGGCTTGAGGACTCACCAATGGCTTTGCTCAACTTTTTTTAATCTGCTCTAATGACTTCCATTTCTCTGTTATGGTGGCAAACTTCCCCTTCCATTTCTCTTAACAAATTTATGTATATTTTATATTTTTCTTAGCATCTGTTTCTCAAACACACACACACACACACACACACACACACACACACACACACACACACACACACACACACATAGAGATACGGGGCTCCTATCCTAGTGATATAGGAGGTAGGGCATGACAAAGCTGGATGCGGAAGGGGATAGGATTATCAATTGCTCCATCCCAGGGCAGTGCCAGATAATTTTCAGGAATCTGTATGTAGAACTGCTCAAGAGCTTCCAGGAGATATGGATGGCATGCTAGAGACCAGATGCCAGGAAAAACCTGATATTGTGATTTTTTTGCAGGTGTTTACCCTGAGTTACCTAGGATATACTTTTATTTTTGCTCTTTTTCTCATTTATTCTGCCTAAGCTAGATCTGCACAGCCAGATTTTTCCTTAACCCTTCACCCTTCATCTTTCAGATAAACTTCTGGTACCACTTTGGCTTGTCTCATCCAGTTCTTTGAGGGAAGAAGTGTTGTAGGCAGTGGAGTTAGAAATATTTTTAGGCAGTCAGGCAGGGCCAGGCCCTCGAAAGAGATAATACAGGAGACAAGATATCTTGCAACTCTGGGAGGGACAGATGTTCCTGCCATGGGCCAGACCTAAAGACCAAAGGTCAAACAAATGCCGACCTCCCTAAAGACTGCCATCTAAGATTGACCATCACCCTGAGGGAGACCAAAGAATCGTTAATCTGACTACTACTAGATAGCTATCCCGTAAAATTCTGTTCTATATTCATGCCCACTTACTACATGACTCGCTTCCCTATTTGTTCCTGAACTTAATCAATTTTACCTGAGCAATGGTGATTTTAATCCCATTGATTGATCATAGTTTTGTCCGACCCCTTGTCCACCTAAGCAATTTCCCATGTCTTCACCATCTTAGACCTGCCTCACCACATGGTTTTCCTCTATAAAAGTCCTTGGAAGAGACTGCTTCCTGGGGAACTACCCATTCAGGGCTCCCCTCCTGTCCATCTCTCAGACAGGAGCTTTCTTTCCCTCAATAAATCTATTCTACTCATCACCTCTGTTTATTCCTAGAATTCATTCTTCAGTTTTAGAGAACATGAACTTGTACAGGTCAGAGATGGCTTTTCCCTAGTAGTTTGGAGGTTCCCTATATCATTTGGAGGTCACCCACATGAGATCAACTTTTCTCACTGTATCAGAAGGACCTGGAGTACTTCTGGTTGGCAAGTCATTTTTAAAAGAGCTACCAGACAACTCTAGGAATGACAATTCTCTTATGGGTGTCAATCCCATCAGGAGTTCAGGGACTGGAAGAGCCCTGCAGAGTTGTCCTACCATCCCAGGGCTATGGCTGTGAAGTCGTCTTGGAGAAGATCTGTGATGCCATTAAGACTTTGGAAAACACACTGTCACACCTCCTCTTTGCGTCCATGAGGGATACTGCTATTCAATAGTACCTATATATTTGCCACAGGCGCAAGTGGTTATGGTAGGGTAGGTGGCAGGTGGTTGCCATCATGGTTCAAAGCTATCAGCAGGGTCAAGGAGTGAAACTGGTAAGCCATAATAGTTTGACCTTTAGGAAGTTCTTCCTTCACCAAGATCTCTCTGTCCTGGGAACAGCGCCTGTTACATGAACTGGCACTGGTCACTATCTCTGTCAGCCTTGCAGTTCTTAGCATTGTCTCCTTGCAGCAGACTGTCTTCTACCACTCCTAAATCTTTTATTAAATGAATTTTAATTTTTATTTAAGAAATGTAACTGTATATGTAAAACATACACACATATGTTCATGTTTTCCCTTTTTTCAGTACAAGGGACTGGAGCCAGGGCCTATCCATGGAGCTACATCTCCAACACTTCCTTATTTTTTTGAAGCAGTGTCCAGGCTAGAATCAAACTTGTGATACTCCTACCTTGGCTTCCTAGAGTACAAGGATTACAGGCCGAATTCATGCATTTTCTTTACAAGTCTAACAAGCAATTTTCCAAGGTTTTTAAGGAAAACCAGTCTCTGAATGTCCTTCACTTTTTCACTCCTTCCAAATCACACTCTATTAACTATTCCTCTGCTATTCACTTCCCTATTTCTAAAATTTTACACATGCTGCCATTTCATGGCTCTTCTATCTAAATCAACCATGACCTCACCATGTTGTACACAAAGGTTTAGTTCACTGTCCTGTCCTGCCATTTCTCTTTTGCTTACACACCAATATATTCCTTTGTTTCATCAAACGTTCAACATTCATATCATTATGGCCATGCAGCTGTTACTCAGCTCAAAAGAATCATGTCTCCCTTTGTATACAAACATTTCTGAGAAATTTATCATCATTTCATCTATTGCTATCACTATTACTATCATTAATTTTCTTGGTTCCTAGAGTCCTCCTTATTGGGACTCTTGGTCCTCCTATGTTCTATGGGCTGCTTTTTCTCTGAGCTCACTGGTGAGCTGTATTCTTAGGGATGTCTCTGTCCACTGGGGGGTGGGACAACACCCTCCATTTCCCTACATTTTATGGCTCCCTTTATCTTGATTTAGGGCATCATTTTATTCACTCTGTGTACATAATCTCTGCTGTTCCTCCTTGTACACTTTACTCCAGTAACTTGCAGAGAAATATTTAGCCAGACATAGAGTTACTGCATACTTGCCAACAGGAAAATGTCTTCATGCCACCCTCACATGTGTTTTGGCAGTGTGTCAACCAGCCTTCCATTAGTGCTGTAAATATGACTCACACAGAGAAAGGGTTTGTTTGGCTTACAGCTTTGGAGGTTTTCATCCATGTTCAAATGGCCCTCTTACTTTGGGGCTTGCCAGAAGAGACACATCATGATGCATGTGATGGAGCAAAATTTCTCACCTCATGGCCAGCAGGAACAGAATTCAGGGGAAAGGTGCTGAGGTTCCCCCACTCCCTCTGAGAGCAAGCCTACACCCCAGAAGCTTCATCACTGCTAAACAGCCTTTAACACAGAGTTGTTTATGGATAGTCTAGATCCCAACTCTAACACGCAGTATTATATTTCTGAGATGTATGAAACCTATGCATGAGGAATAAATCTGTATCTAGAGTGGAAATATTCTCTCATTATTACTTAAAATGTACTTTTCTGGATTTCAAAGCCATTGCTGAAAATCTAATATTATTACATTTCCTGTTAATTTGTTCTATTATTTTTTTCACCTGGAAGGTTTTAGGATATGGTTATTACCCTATGAATACTGAAATTTTAACCCTAATATGCCTTTCTATGGTTTTAGTTTGGGTTGTTGTGTAAGAAGTTTATTAGGACCTGCTCTTGAAAGCATTTGTCAGGGATAAGAAAAGCAGGGATGGGCAGAGTTAGAAGGTGAAGTATAATCCAGGTGCTGCAGAGACTTTAGTTAATCCTAAATTAAGTTCTCAAACTGGGAAAACCCTTCAGAGTTGTAAGCTGAGCTTGGCATCTATGCTTTCTTCTTTTGTTAACCAATGAATTTAGGGATCCTTCAAAAAAGCATGATCCTGGGTTAGCTTTGGTTCAGGGGCATGATCCTGAGTTACCTAGGAGAGAATCACCTAAGAACCAGCAGTCAGTAGCCTACTCTTGATATAAGGAAGTATGTGCCTCATCCCTGAAGCCAAATCAGAGAGGCACATGACAGTGCACATTACAATATGGGTCTTCTTTTAATCATTGTGGCAAGCTTTGGGTGAACTCATTCATTCTGAACAGGTACACCTTTCAAATTTGGGAAGAATATTCTTGACTTAATTATTTGATAATGTCTTCTTTCTTTTCTTCATTCTTCCACTATAGGTAATATTTTGTTCTTTAGGAGTAACCTACTCCTCTTCTATTGACCATCTTTGGATCATTCTATTTACATCCTGTAGTGCTTGTCTCTATTTTACAAAGTGCTTGCTGTGACTATCTGATGAGGTGGTAAATCATAAAAGATATGAGTGGGTATCAGCCACATCTGCTATGCCTATTAGCAATTTACTTTACTTATCTTTCCATTTTCAAAAATTTGGGAAGAAACAATATGTGGTCTATCATATATTAGACTCAAGAATCATCAGGCATAGAAAGCTTCACTCAGTTTGCCAAGGATTCTCTTCAGATCCCCTCACTTTAAGCATAATCAAAGAGAATCTACTCAATGCAAGGTGAAAGAAGAGAATAAATTGTATTTTTTTGGAACACTTTGCCAGAGGCCTCCACATAAAGGAAATTCATCAACACACAGAAAAATCTGAACTTTGTTGCTAAACCTGGCTTAGGTTTCATTAATGCTCACTTTTCCTCATGTTTCAGGGAATATCTCAAATCTTCTCAAGTAGGATTCCTCAAGTACATCTCCTCTACCAGTGCCTACACAGTTTAGCTGCTCCTTCTGCCACATGAAGACATATAGTGAATCATATATGAGGAAACCAGGCCCTCTTTGCAACCAAAGCAAAGAAAAAATTCTCTCTCTATTTCTAAAGTCTTAAGTTTTCAATTAAAATCACTATTTTTCAACCTAAGATTGGCATCTTTCTAGGATGACTGGTGGTTGGAATTTCCATCCTCTCTGTACTTCCAAGATCTTCAGTAAGGCTGTATTTACTAAAGTTGATTTCATGAAGTCTCTCAGAACCACTGTTAGATACTAACCATTCAGCATACCAGTGAATTCAGCATAGTAGAGGAAAAGCACAAACAGCCAAGTACTACATACTGCGTCCTCCCAAAACCTTGTATGTTGAAACCTAATCCATGATGTACTTGCTTTACGAGGTGGAAGCATTGGGAGATGATTAAGTCATAAGAGCTACACTCTTATGAATGGAAGCAGTGCCCTTATTAAAGAGGCCTGAGGGAGCTTTGCTTCTCTTTCTGCCATATGGAGACATAAAATGAATCACATATGAGGAAACCAGGCCCTCATCAGATACTCAATCAGCTAATGCCTTGACCTGGGCTTTTCCAAAAGCTCAAAAATTGTGAGATAAAACTTTTAAATTGTTTATGAATTATTCCTTCTAAGGTATTTTATTAGGCATCCCAGAACAACGTACTCCGGGAGGCTTCATCTCTTTAGTTTTAGCACTGAGTTTCCGCATTCCTCTTGCCATTTTGTATTTTTTATCCTTTCTCCAGTGGTAGCAATTGTGGGAATAATATGAAAATCAAACTTTAGGACTTTGTAATCTACATATTTGTAGCAAACATACACACACAAATGCACAGTGAAAACCTCCCCCCCCCAAAAAAAGGACCAAAAAAACACACCAGGCAATGATATAGAAGCATCATAAAATTATTGCTTGCAGAGATGAAACATTTCATTAAGAAATAGGTTTAATGCTCTGCTGAGCAGTTAAACTCTTGGAATCATAATTTTTCCAGAAGAGGATCTTCTTCATATTTGTATTAATCAATGCCTTTTTCATATCAAGAAACACTTAGCTGCAAAAGTATATCACCGGCTGATATACTTTTGTTTTCCTGGTGAAGAAACTTCAGACTTCCTGCAAACAGAAAATCATTCCACTTGGGAGATCTGTAAAAACAGGATTTGTTTCTCTCAGTGTGAGTGCTTCATGTTTGTAGCCAGTTTCAAGCCAATAATGGGTTGCCATCCCAACTATACTTTTTCCTAATAATGTGTCCTCAAAACAGCTATTCAATTTCCTTATGCTTCAATTTTCTCATCTGTAAAATGGACATAGCAAACTTATCTCAAAGAATTGTTGCTGAAATTATGTAGGGAAATCCATGTAAAAGACCTTCACAAGTTTTCTGTTTACTAAAAGAGGAAATGTCCAGTAAATGTTAATTATCACTGTTATTCATTTAAGTATGGCTGGTTTTTCTGCTGCACAGCTGCAGAATGATAAGTCACTTGTTAGGTTTGAACACAGAACACAATTGATATAATGGAAATTTCAGACAGTTATATTGAACTAATTCACATTTAAATCTTTGTGAAGTGAGTGTGTTTTGTTTTCCTGGTGAAGAAACAGACTCTGAGAAATGACAGAAGACATATTCTCAGACATTATGAGTAACAGATGTAGATGTGCAAACTGAGTTTCCTTTTGAAAAAAAAACAAACCTTTTTTCACATAATCTAATACTCAAGTCTTCAGAACTTATCTATCTGGATGCCATCCCTGCCATTCAAGTTTAGGTAATAAAAATCCTCCACAGTGAGGAATGAGAAGTGCCTCCTACTAAGCTCCGGTCTCCCCAGCACACTTTGCACAGACACATTTCCCTTTCTCCAACACTGAACAGAGATGGAAGCTTCATTATGTAAGAGTGCCATGGCCCAAACCAATAGAAAATAGCGTCCATAACATATCTGCTTATGACCTAGGCCTTTATAAGTTCCTTTCCCTGGCAGTGCCCATTCGCTACATCTCATGAAGAGTTGTAAGACCTGACAAGGCTGAAGCCCTGGTAATTAGGAGGCTGCTCATTACCACTCACCGGTTGACCAGTGCGGACTGCCAGGCAATTGTTAGCTTTAAATTCGTCAGGTGTTCCTGAAGCTTGTCCTCATCATTCATGGAAAACAGAGATGCAAAATTTGGAGCCCATCTCTTGGATACACTGGAAGTAAAGGATTCAGACCAAATAAGGAGGCAAATCAAGATCTGGGGCTAAAAAGTTGCTCTGCACTCTAAGTCTTAAAAATAAGTAGTCTCCATGTAACATATTCAAATATAATTGTTTTGCTTTATACTGGCAACAAGATCTAGTGATATAAATGTATTGCAAGGGTGTTTAATTCAAGTTCCCATCAGTGGCATAAAATATTAAAATTAAGCTCTCTGAAATGCACACCATATGTGAACAAACCTTTATGATCAAGTGTAGTTGTGTGACATGGACATGTACATACATAGCACATGAGAGACTGAGAACCTAAATGTCCTTCAGTAGAAACAACATTCCTACTGAAATTATTAATACTATAAAGCCATAACTGGAAATGATTAAAATGATTAGGTAACTGTACATTTGTACATGACAAAATATTATCTCAAAGACAATATTGAGTGAAACACAGCAAGTTTATGTTTTCCCAGTTTTAGAATAAAGAAGAATAGACCCAATAGTCTCACAAGATATTGTTGGAAGAACAAACCAAAAAACTCACAAATATATACTTCCTCTGCGAGGAAACTGGAGGATTAGAGTATCAGAGAGAAACTTGATTCTGTAGACTATGAATTTATTGAGGCATACAATTTGTTCAAGGAGAAAGAAGAGGACAAGTCTGAGATGATTTTTAGAGTTTCTGCCCCTCTTCAGGAAACTCTCTTGA
Source organism: Ctenomys sociabilis (assembly GCA_004027165.1). Classification (NCBI taxonomy): domain Eukaryota; kingdom Metazoa; phylum Chordata; class Mammalia; order Rodentia; family Ctenomyidae; genus Ctenomys; species Ctenomys sociabilis. Next base: position 1,945 of record PVKA01044692.1, on the reverse strand, counting down.
AGATGTTAAGATTCTAGATTTGAGAAATTTCAAAGTTGGTGAGAAGTGCGGGATTGCTTCTAAGGTGGACTCCAATCCAGGACACTGAGCAGGATCACCTGCAGAGTGTGCTAAACATGCAGAGCTGACAGGCCTACCCAGAGGTACTGACAGCAAAACGAGGTGTGTGGCAGAAGGCAGGAGGGTGAGGGATTCACATTTATGAGTGACACCATTACTTTTGGGTGCACAGGCAGTTTTCAAGATAATTTTTGTAGAGTGAAAATTCAATATCTCAAGGTATCACCCAAGTGTACACAGCAGGGTGGCAGCAGTGGAAGAAATAGGGAAGATGGGCAAACAAGGCTCGACATGAACTCAAATCCCTGCCTTCCACTGCTGCACATTGGGAGACTACTGTAAATTTCCTTTAATATAGGGATTGTTCTGCTAAAAAAATATTTGAAAATGAGCTTTTCCATTATAAGAAAAGATCAGTGGCATCCATGCCGAGTGATGGTTCAGCCCTTGGTGGATAGACTAAGAGCCATATTTTCCTTTGTTCCCATGTTCTCCCAACATGTAAGCATAAATATGTATCTGCACATGTGTGCAAATATGTAAATAGCTGGTGTGTGCATATGTATATATCCTGCTCTAGGAACACAGATTTTTCATGTATTTATCTTCCAACCACAAAAAACCCAGTGAACTTTCCCTATAAAAAGCAGGGAAGTACATGTTTTTAAAAAACTATCTGGGCCAAAAGTCTGCCTCTTACCAACTCTGTCATTATAGCATGAAAGCAGTTCTGAGTAGTACATAAATGAGCAGGGGTGGCTGTGTTCCAATAAAATTTCATCTTGGGACTTTGAAATTTAAACTTCATATCATATTCGTATGTGACAAAGTAATGTTCACTTCTTTATATCTTTCCTACCATTTAAGAAACCAAAATCATCCCTAACTTGTGGAGCTTATATTCTCAAGCAGTGAGTGTGTCTGTCCAGCCCACCACACTTCACCGGTTGTTCCCAAATATTCTCCCTTGCTTCAGACACTCATTCTGTCACTCTGATATCTTACTGAACTGAGGCTGGAGTCCTTGTTTGTGAGGGTCTTCAGTCACTGTCATGACTGCCTTGATATCCCGAGTCACGGTTATTTTATTTTTTGGAAGACCCAGCAGTTGGAAAGCACCAGGTCTCGTGCATGTGGCAGCTAGGGTGCCCCACAGTGTGTTCCAAGCCCGCCTTGCCACTGGAAGCCCCAGCAGCAGCATTCATTGCATTTCTTTTCATCATATCTCATAAAAACATGTGGCTATTCCAGGGTCTATTCCCGTGTTTTAAGTTCTACTCCTACAACTATAAGAAATCACTCCATAAGAGATCAAGCAGAGCTTTAATACTTCTAGTTGAAAAGCCACTTAATTCTGATGCGAGATCTGCAATGTTAGTGAAATGCCCTGTATTTATGCCTGAGCTCTTAGATTCACTTTGTGAATCTATTAAAAACATCTCAAAAACATCTCTCAGACTCACCTATAGCCCCTGGTAGGTGTTCAGCAAACTCACGTGAGCTGATTGACTTTATACAGATTAGATTGGGAAAATCAGCAATGAGGGGCTCCTTGGCTGGACCAACCACAGGCTTGTGAATTTGTTTTCTGAAATTCTCTAATATTAGCCTGTGTGAAAAACTGTGTCATTTTAACAACAGCAACACTTCAATCTATATTTGTACCTGAAAGTTACACTAGAAAGGTGAGAAAAGAGAAAATATATTTCTCCATTTTTACCTCAAACATAAACCCAAGACAGATCAATTACATTTTTTTAATCTGGTAGTGTAACATCAGTGACAATTTGGAAGGAGCTCCTTGGGTCTCATGGAAATCTTCACCAGGCTACCCAGTCACACTTAGATTTGAGAATCATTTACAGCATGCAGTGTATGGGTTATG
>PVKA01044691.1:0-16005 GCA_004027165.1 Ctenomys sociabilis | reverse complement strand
TTATTATTATTATTATTATTGGCATAGGGTCTCATTGTGTTGCTGAGGCTGGGTTCTAAATTGCCATCCTCCTGCTTCAGCCTCCCAAGTACCTAGATGTGAGTCACAATTCCTGTCCAGGAGTTAGTATTTCAAAGAGTGTATGATTAGGGTAAAGCTTCTCGTGTTATTTAACAAACCAACTGAAAGTGAAGGAGTTAGCTATGTGGATATCTGGGAGGACACTTCAACAAGAGGGACAAGAACAGATTCCCTGAGATAGACACATGCTTGATATTTTCAAGAAGATGCAAAAGACAAAACTGAGTGGAAGGCTGCAAAGATAGCTCAGTGGTCTAAGCCCCTGCCTGGTAAGCGTAAATACCCAGTTGGAGTCCTGATACCTCATGCCATGCTGGCCCTGAAACTGGGCATGGTGGCACACATATGATGCCAGTGCAGGAGAGGTTGACAAAGGACAATCAGAAGATGACTAGGAATCTGAACTGTGTAGTGAGGCCTTGTATTCCCACCTAAATATATAATCAAACATGAATAGGCTTTGGGAGAGGGGTGGGGGCTGAGGTCAGTAAGATATCAGAACTCTGGAGGTCCTCTGTTTTGAGCAGAAGTTACAAGACACTTTGATTTGAGCCCCTTCTTTTATGGCAAGTCCTTAAGCCAATTATGTGTAAAGTGATCTTTTGCCTCTGAATCACTTTGTGTATATCACTCATTTGACATTTATCGTATATTACCTTTAACAAAAAAAAAAACCTGACAATATATGTGTTCAAACCCTTTAAATTTCTGGGAACTATCGATATTTTGGACCCAAAATTAGTTGTTGTGGTATTATTTTGAGCACTGTAAGATTTGAGCAAATTTGTGGTCCCCAGCCATGACATAACTATAGAGCCCATTCCTTAATGTCCCCTAGGATACAAAATCATCTTCAGTTAGATTAGGTGAGGTACTACTGGTATAACTTGGTTATGAGCTTTTTGAAAACAGAAACTGTTCCTTATTTTCTGTATTTCCTTCATTACTGCTTTGCATAAAAGGCACTTGACTATTTTAAATAAATGAAAAATATAGTTTTCACTGTTTCTCTTCCAAAGGGAATATACAGGTGTGGCTTTCCATAAATGAACACAATATGCAGCAATATCCACTTACAAAACATAAAATAAGTTCCTCCCCAGGTGTGGGTATTTTGTAATGTTCATTGATGAGTCTTCAATGGCAAACATTAGTATATAGCATAGAGTAGGTGCTCAATAGTAATTGTTATATGAATAAATGATATTGATTTTATTAGGTTTACTGTAGAGGTATTTAAAGGTCAGATATCTTAATTACTTATCGAACAACTAGTTGAAATACTTCAAAGCTGTTCCTTAATCAGTCCTTAAACTACATACCCAATGGAATTTACACATAATAGTATTGTATCATCACATTTTGGTTCCTTCCAGCCAATTCATGAAAGATGGATTGTAGCAGTAGTGTTTGGCAACTGGATAATTACTGTTATTTGGAAGAAATAGAATTGATGTTTAGATTTACACTGCTTTTCATAGTTACGATGTATGAGACTTAAGTTAATGAGTTCTGGAGTCTTTTGAATTATTTTATTGCTAATATACTGATATTATTGATTACACCAAGAATTAAGGTGTCTACATGAGTAGGAGTCATACATATGAAAGTATGAATGTTCCCTAATATGGTATTTCTAAGCACCTGTTTTTAAGGCTAATTATTGTACAAGAATAAGTAAGGAGAGCCGGGCGTGGTGGCGCACGCCTGTAATCCCAGCACTCGGGAGGCTGAGGCAGGAGGATTGTTGTGAGTTCGAGACCAGCCTGAGCTACAAAGTGAGCTTAAGGACAGCCTGAACTGCATAGTGAGACCCTGTCTCAAAAAGACAAAAAAAAAAAAAAAAGAATAAGTAAGGAAAATGATTTTTAGTGTAACTAATGAGTGTCACTAATATTATTTTTTCCCCTCACATCTGGAAATTTTGTCATAGTGTCTTCCAGGGTTTAAAATAAAAACTGGCATCACAGTATTTAGAAAGTGACATTCTAAAATATTCAAGCAATTTAAAATATATCTTGATTCATAATTTGGTAGTCCACTTAGATATGAGCTATACTGATTTTACCCATCTTTCCTATTATATTGATAAAACTAATCACTGTTAAAATTTCATTCAAAGAAAATGTAGAGCAAAATAATAGAATATGTGTGAGAAGTCATTAGATATCTATGAGTTCCATGTTCTTCAAATTGGATTATAAAACGTTAGTGAAGTTTTAAAGAAAACTAACTGGGTCACAACCGGCAGTTGAAAATATGAAAAAGCAAACATTAGCACATGCTGTATGTAGTAAGGCTGAGAATTGTTTCATAAAGATTTTGCTCCAGCTTTGCTGGTATGTGTATAATTATACCGTATCTTGCTGCTAAATGTATGTCTTATAATAGTTTGTGACCAGAAATGTTCAAAAGCAGCAGATACAAGCCAACCCCATTTTATTACACATTAATAAATTATAGTATAGACAAGGAGATCAACACAAATGTAATCACAGAATGATGGGTGGCCTGGCAACAAAACTATTTGCCTAGCCTCTTCCTCCAAGCCTTAACAAGGGCTTTCAAAAACACTAAATTGGGTAGAGTTGTCATTACTTCCCAAATATATCATTGTTTTCAGTTTGAAGCAAACTGTTTTGTACTATTCTTTAATCCATACTACTTAATTAATCTTTCATTCATTTTATTGGTCAGGCCAATTAGCAGCCTTCCCTGGCCTTGGACAGTGAAGGTAAACATCTAATTTCATTAAGTTTGTAAGACTGTAAGAGTGTAGGTGGTGTCGTGGAGGAGGAGTAAACAAAGGTGGCATGACTACTTGCTGCTAAAAGGATGTAGAGAATAGGGATTTTATCTCAAGGAGTGTTTAGGTAAGCTCTCCAAACATCACCATGGTAACGAGAGGGCTTGAAGGTTGCTGCCTGGCAACCAAAGTGCTATAACCTCTGGCTCAGTGTTGCCCTTTTCCTGTATCTCTCCCTTTTATCGTTCTTTCTAGTGATTTTATTAACTAAATTTCATCTTTGTGTATACACAGACCAATTTGTTTGGGTTATACATACCCCATATTTCATTGGAATTGAGGGTGTTTTCATGTTACCTTTCTCTCAGGTGACACCATTCATTGCTGTGGAATATGTTTTAATTTACTTATTGGAAATAGCATAAACAGAAATCTTTATCAGCGTCTCCATCTCTGATTCTACAGTGTTTTTGTTTCTCATTGTCACAAATAAATGCTTATATTTGTCCCTATGCCTCTACTTGTCCTGAACACTATTAGGAGAGCCATAAATGGCTTGTTGTTGTTTGCCTTTCTTGCCTTTGTCCATTAAAATCCTAACTTTATTTTTCAGAAAAATCTCAGTGTGTTAGCTTTATTGCTAAATCAGTGTTATAGAAATGTAAGGAACTTAGACATTAGAATACAGATATGCTTATTTTCAACTCATTAGATCTTCCTTTTCCTGACTATTAAGAGAAAGTAGGATTGCTGATAAACTTCTGGGATTCTATAACTTTTCCCTTCTTATCATTTGTGATCCTTGTATGATGTGTTTAGCACACATTAGTTCTTGCATTCTTCCTAATAATTTGTTTCTTAAGGTATATGGCTAAAGTTTAATGAAATTTTGAAATCTGAATGCAAGTGTATATATCAGGTTGTCTTACCTAAATTAAAACCTGGCCAAAACCAAAACCAAACCAGGCCAATCAATTGGTTCTAATAGCCTATTTATCTAAAGATACCTGTGTTACTTTTTAAAAATAACAGCCTTAATGAAATATGGCTCATTAAGTTTACTTATTTAAAGAGGAGACTGAAAATTTTTTTACTATGATGGTTGTGCAACCATCATTACAATGTAAATTTAGAATATTTTATCGTGCCATAAAGAAAATCTATATACATTAGCAGCCATTCAGAGTTTTGACTCCATGCCCAAACTCCAGGCAGTCACTGATCTACTCTGTGTCAGTTGGGTAAAACTATTCTGGACATTTTATTTAAATTGAAACACAAATTATATCTAGACCCTTTCACTTAACGTACTTATTTCAAAGGGCCAGCAAGATAGCCCAGTGAGCTAAAGCACCTGCTTAGGCAAGCTTAAGCAGGTGAGGAGGACCGAGGTTTGATCCCAGGTAACACATGCTGTGGTAGTCCTGCCCTCAGGCGGGTTGAGCTGGCCAAAAATTAAAAAAAAAAATACTTATTTTGAGATTTCCCCATGTTTCATTTGAGCATGTTTCATTCTTTTCTATGACTGGATAACATTTCATTTTGTGGTTGTACTACATCAGATATATCCACTTATTTATTGGTGAACATTTGAATTGTTTCTAGTTTTGGTTATGAGTGTTCATGTATTTTGTGGGGACACATGTTTTCAGATTTTTTGTATAGCCTCCTAGAAGTGATATCTTGGATTCACATGCCACCATTGTGAATAGTTTTGTGAAGAACTACCAAACTGTATTCCAAAGTGTTACAACTTTTTGCACTGCTACCAACAATATTTGAGTTTTAATTTTTCCACATCCTTGCCAATAACATTTGTAACTCACACACTTTTCATCATAAACACAATAGTGATTGTGTTAGCTATAGATTTTTGTTAGATGGCTTTTATCAGGATGAGGAAATTCTTTTCTTCCTGTGTTTTACGTGTTTCTGATTTGTATTTCCCTAGTGACTAAGGTTTCAACACCGTTATTATATATCCACGTAATCTTGTTTTGGGAAAATGGAATTCAGATTATTTGCATATTTTAATCCATTTAAATGGCTTAATCAATTACTGGATCAATGCAAAATAATAATAATGAATTTGTTATAAAAGTTAACACTTTCTGGCATGTGTGTTGTTTTACTATGTCATACCTGCCATTATGCTATGGTGCAACAAGAAGTTCCTCACAACCGGCTGCTAGTACCATGCTTTTGAAATTCCAGCCTCTAGAACCATGAGGTAAGTAAACTTCTCTTCTTTATAAATTACTCAGTATGCGGTATTGTGTTATAGCAGCAGAAAAGAAATTAAAATGAGTCCTATGACATAAATCTTAGGTAAGATTTTATATATATTATACCTTATCAGTGTGCGTTTGCAATGTTTTTTACAGTTATGTGGGCTTCTTTTCATTTCTTGGTGATGTCCAATTTACATATTTTGCATGACCTTTTGGTGTGAAAGCTAACATTCCATTGTCTAACCCAAGGCCACAACTATTTACAAGTAAAACCTTAGTTTAAGTCATAATCCCAAGCACTTATATATCAAAACAGAGAGAAAGAAACCCAGTCTAATAATGTGATGTTCTGTGTGATCTAAGAAATCACTTGTTTATCAAGTTAAGTTTTCCTAACAATATTTGCTCATGTTGTGGAACACTTGCAGACAAAGTTAATCATGATCTATAGTTGACTGTACTCCCATAGTTTTAAACATAATTTTTTATAATTGAGCTTTTACATGTAGGTCTATGTTATATTTTAAGGTAATTTTTGTATGTGGTTTGAGTTAGTAGTTAAACTTTGTCTGGTTACGTTTCTCATTATGTTCTTTTTCTTGTTGCTGAGACAAAATACCTAACATCCAAAATAAAGGAAGGAAAGGTTTATTTAATTTACAATTTGTGCAGGTTTTAGTCAATTGATTCTGTGGCAGAGTGGCATACTGCAGAAGAGCAACAGTTCATGGCAGCAGAAGACAGCAAAAGCAACAAGAGCAAAAAGGGAGGAGCATACAGATAATAAGCCTCTTTCTCTCTCTTTTATCATATACAACCTACCTGCCACAGTGTTGGTATAGCACTCATACCTCTAATCCTAGCATTGGGCCATAAATCAACCAGTAACACTAGAACCCTGCCCCATGACTGCATGAGGCTTTGGGGTGACATCTAGTCACAAACCATAACATTCTATCTTGTGCTCCAAAGGCCCTTGGATACCACCTTATGAAAAAGGCATTTTAGGTCATCTGTAAGAGTTGTCAAAGCCCTTACAGTTACAGCATTGCTAAAAAGTCCAAGTTCCAAGTCTCCTCCGAGATCTATGGCAAACTCATAGCTATAAGCCCCAGTAGAAATGAAAAGTTAAACACTTCCAACATTCAGTGGTACAAGATAAAACTTACCATTCCAAAAGTTAATAGTGGAGATACAAGTTTTGGGAGTGGGACAAAAATAATCCAACATCCAGCAGGACAACTTTAGTGTGCTCTCTCTCTCTCTCTCACAGTATAGATACTTTGTTCTTCAGAATTGGATTCATAGTGCTCAGCTATCCAGGAACTTGATCCTACAGTCAAGAGGGGATTAAAGTTGCCTTCTGATTCATCTGGTAGCAGACCTTGGTATTATCCATGTGGTACATGGAAAATGCAAGAATTACGGGATTAACGTGCCTTTCACACTGGTTTTACAAGGCCTGGAAGGTCAGGCTGTGTGCCTGAGAGAACACACTGGCAAAATAGCACACTGGCAACCCCACAGCTCTTGCTGAGCACTCCGAATCCAATTCTGAGGAACAAATTCTCTATGTTGCCACCATTCTGGAACTTGGTACAGCCACTGTTGCCATCCTGGAGCACACAGTGTTTTGCTGCTTTCTTCTCAAAACAAAGTCATGTTTGTAATTTTGATGCTGTTAGAGGATAGAGACTTGACCCTTCTTGTGATGCCTTCAGGCTATCTTTGCTATTCTCTTATTCCTTCTCAGCAATCAAGATCTCCTCTGCTCTATCCTTGCAATCTGCAGTGTTTCTGGAGCTTCCCTTCTAATCAAACTCATAATGTTTTAAATAATTCTGCGTGGCTCTTTGCTTTTGATTTGCAACATAAACATGGCTAAAAGCCTCCAACCATAGCCATGCCACCACCTCAACATTAGACTTCCTTGAAATTTATTTTGCCAGATTAATTAGGCCACTACCCTTAATCTCAGTCTCAGACAATGTCTCTGGACACTAATAAAAGGCAGACAAATTTTTGCCAAGCCACAACACACATCATCTTGAGTTGTACAATCAGTGCAGTCTTTCCTCACAAGAACCTCCCAATCCTTGTCTTTGCTAGCAGGATTACCACTCACATTCTAGACTTTTAAGCTCTGAACAGAGTCTCTCACACAGAATAGTCTATGACATTCCAGCTCTCCTCTTGCCGGAGAGATCTCCAAACATTTCTAAACCCTTTCCATACAGCCATTCCCAAAGGATCTTGGAACACATGGTGAGTATAGGAATAGCAATGACCCAAGTTCTCTGGTACCAAATTCTGTCGTTGTGGTTTTGTAAGGGAAAAAAATTAATAAATGTAATACAGGATACATAATTAATAGGATTATTTTATAGTAGTCACCCAAAGATTCAATATGAAAGAGTGCACTAGAAACCCAAAGAATCAAGCTCAGAGCCTGGGTTCCATGGAAATGTCCTGTATGAGTCCAGTTGAAGACCTAGAGCGCATGACAATTCCCCCATAAATCCTACTGGAGGCTTAGATTCCATGCCAATGTCTCTTACAGAAGTCTGTTTCATAGATCTGTATTGGGAAGGCAAAATTTATTGGTGGAAGCTAGAAAGTCTATGCGAGTGAGATGAAGGATCTGTGCCAACAGGCTGAGGAATCTTCACTGGAGTGAGGCAACAATAATGAAAATAAGGACCAAAGTGCTCCCTGAAAAATACTACAGCCATCCTCAGCAATAGCAATATCCTGATGTCCTTCAATGATGAGAACAGCTGAGTTCATATCTGGCAAGCCAGCATGACCAGCACTTCCAAGAGAACCAAAGCACCACCTCTTCCTCTCCAGTTATCTTTTTTAGGTTGTTGACAATTCTGAGGTGGGCCTTCCACACCCAGCACAATGCTAACTCAGTTCAGCTCAGTGTTACAAGTTGCCCACTAGTTCTGTATCACAAACTTCTTTGTTTTTCCTGTGGTCTAGATGTTCTAGTACCATTTCTTGAAAACATTGCTTTCTCCCACTGAACACTACTGCCACCCATCTCAATAAACAATTGACTATAATTTTAAGGTTTTGTTTTTTGACTTTTAATTCCATTAAATTTGTTTTATATCAATCTTCATGCTAGGGACAGTATCAATAGCTATAGTATTGTAGTAGTTTTTGAACTTGGAAATAATGAGTCCTCAAACTATTTGTTCTTTCATTTAGCTATTCTGGGTTATTTGGCTTTTCCATATGAATTTTTTTGTAAATGTAGAATCAGAGTTTGAATGTGTGTATCAATTTGGGAGGTACTTTTGTCTTAATACCATTCAATACTCTGATCAACGATCATGGAGCATCCTTCAATTCTATAAGGCTTAATTTAATTTCCTTCAGAAATATTTTTTAGTCTTCAGTTTACAAATGTTGTACTTGCTTGGTTAAATTCATTCCTAAGGGGATCTTTGTTGATGCTATTAAAAGTCAGCTTTTCATAACTTTAATTTCAGATTACTCTTTGATGTTATACAGAGAAATAAAAGTGATTTTGTGTCCTGCAACCTCGGTATCCTTGTATTCTAGTTTTAGCAACTTTTTAAAGTTGTTAGTTTACATTATGAGTTTTCATTTTTCCTTCTGTTGTTGATGTCTTGTATCACTAAACTGCAGTGAGAAACATACTTTATAATATTTATTCATTTTCTATTTCATTGAGGTTTTCTTATGACCTTACAAAGGTCTGTCCTGGAAAATATTTCATGTGTACTTAAGAATGTGAATGTTTCTGTTATTATGCAGCATGGTTTATAGTGTTATAGTTTGCATCTAAGTGTCCCCCAAAGCTTTTGCACTCATAGCTGGGGCTTTTGGGAGGTGGCTGGATCACGAGTGTGTGATCCTGGAAAAGGGTGTGTGACCCTAAGATTAAGGATATATAGTAACTAAATTGGTTGGAGCTAGGTGTGGATAATGAAAGACCTACCCTGGGTGAGGGTAGCATTAATGAATTTGTATCCTGGATGGACTACAATGATACAGAAGAAGGGTTGCTTGCTGCTGACTTCTTGCTGCTTCTTAACTGTTCTACCATGGATGGTTTGTCCTCTGCAATGCCCCTCTGCCATGCCACCCTGCTTTAGAGCCAGGTGACCCAAACATTGACTGTAATGCAGAAATGACCAGGCTCAAGTAATTTCAATTGGAAAGAAGGACTCCATTTTTAGTGGCAGTATAGTGGAACTTCAGTGGTTACATATGTTATGCACTAAAGGGAGTATGGTAATACTGACACTATAATATAAAACATAATCTCATGTTTTATTTTTAGGACAAAATCCAAAAATTTAAAGGAGCAGAGGCTTACAGTTTCATTTGACAAAGACCCAGAAGCAGAGACAGACAGACAGACAAGACAGAGACAGAGACAGAGACAGAGACAGAGATAGAGACAGAGACAGGGGCTGGGGCTGGGGCTTGGGCTGGGGAGATGGCTCAATGGAATAAGCGCTTCCCTGGCAAGAGCAAGGGCCTGAGTTTAATTCCCAGTTTCAAAAAAAAACAAAACAAAACAAAACAAAACAAACAAACAAACAAACAAACAAAAAAAAAAAAAACAGACAGAGGTAAGGGCAGTTAGTTAGAAATGAAATTGCATCCTTACAGGTAATAATCCCATTTCCTGCCTCTTCCTAATGAGTCTTATCTCCTCATACCACATTCAGCTACTGAGCTCATATATGGATGAGTCTACTGGTGGGTATAGCATAACTATGGGTATAGCATACCATCATTTTCCAAAAGCCCCACTTTTGAACACATAAGTATTTTGGATGGCATTTTATACCTAAACCATAACACATAGTGTTATATGATCCAATAAATTTATTGAATGAACTTACAGTGACTTAGCTAAGATACCAAAGGCTAGAAAATGTATCAAAAGATAACACATTGCAGGAATTGTTTTTCAGGGTGAGGTATGTAAGTTCAGATAATATAACATATGTAATGTAGTATTCCTAATATTGTATAAGGAATCAAGCCAATAACCTACTTAAATAATCTGTGTAATTTTATTCTACATACCAGTCTCTGATATACAGATATTCCTCATTTAGCAGCCTAACTATTATTTTGTGACTCTTTGGACTTGTAATTACATTAATTTCTATTAACTAATGAATATTAAGATTTATATATGTAATAATAGTTTTAGATTTAAAAATAATGGACTATAAGAGTGCTTTAAGATGAACTGTAATATTGGCTAAAATGCATACAGATTTCTCATATATTCTCATCCCTAAAATGTATATTTCCTAAGACATGAAATTAAAACAACATTAAGACTTAGCACAATAAGATTGGACGCTATCAGGAAATTAACTGATAGCAAACATTGACAAGGCTTCAGGGGGAAAGACACTGTTGTGTATTCATTAAAATTCTACCCTAAAAGACAGAAACAAATTTTTGTTAGAGAGGGTTATAGCTCTCCAATTTATACTGCTATTTGACACATTTTTGTAATTACGTTTTTAAACTTAAACTTATTCCTTATAGTTCAATTAAAAAATGTAAGCATTCTCATTCTTCTTCCATTCCAAGTGTAAGTTATTCATAGATAGATAGATAGATAGATAGATAGATAGATAGATAGATAGATAGATAGGCAGACTATTCAACTAACCATTGTATAGAAATTAGTTGTGCTTACAGAACCAAGATATTAATGTTTTTGAAATTGATTTGAAATGTTGAATTTCACCTCATTTTATGGACTTCTATCATAAATATTAAAAGGACAAACTTGCTTTCAGGGTTTTTTATTATTTGCTGCTTTTGCTCTATTATTTTTGTTTTGTTTTTAATTGCCATGTAATTTTAATTTTCATGTATTTGTGGGGTCTTTGTGGTTTCTTTTGTCATTGTTTCCAGTTTAATTGCACTATGGTCACATAATATGCATGTGACGATTTCTGTTTACTTGCCTATACTTAAGCATGACCTATGGACTAGCATGTGGACTGTTTTAGAAAATGATCCACGTGCAGCTGAAAAAAAATATGTATTGAGCTGTGGTTGGATGGATTACTGTGTATATGTCCACTATGTCCATTTGTTCCAATTTCTGGTTCAGTTCTACCTCTTTGGTAATTTTTTTTTTGTCTGGTTGACCTATCTCTTTAGGATAATGGGGTGTTAAGGTCACTTGTTAAGACTGTGGTATTGAATATTAGAATTTTCATGTCCATTAAGATTTGTCTTGTATAGTTGGGTGCTCCTGTGTTTGGTGCATACAAATTTATGAGTGTCACCTCTTCCTCTTGAATTTTTCTCCTAACCAGTATGTAGTGGCCTTCTTTATTTTGTTTGATCATTCTTGCTTTGAAGTTGAGGTTAGCAGTCTGCAAACAGGATTGCTAACCCTGCTTTTTTCTGAGGTGCTGGGCATGTAGTATTGTTTTCCATCCTTTTACTTTCAGCCTATGAATTTCTTTATGAGTTAACTGTGTTTCTTATGTACAACATACTGTTGGATTTTTCTTTTAATTGGTGAATTGAGTCCATTACATTGATGGTTATAATTGAGATGTATTGACTTATGATTGACATGTTATTTACTTGCTGTCGTTTACCCCTTTTTCTCCTGTATTTCATTGTTTGCCCTATTTGGTGGGCTCTTGCTCTTCTCATTTTTGGAGTTCTGGTCATTTTGGTCCCTATCTAGAATATCTTTTGGTGCTCTGTGTAGGGTTGGCTTTGTCATCATGAAATTCTTTAGTTCTTTCTCATGAAAGTATGTCACTTCTCCATTATTCTTGAGAGTTTTTCAGGGTGTAGAAGTCTGGGCTGGAATTTGTTTACATAGAGGACTTGAAGTACTGTGCTCCATGCTCTTGACTTCGTGGTTTGTGAAGAGAAGTCGGCTGTAATTCTGATAGGTTTTCCTTTAAATGTGATCTTTCTTTTCACAAGTGGGTTTTAGTATATTATTCTTGTGCTGAATTTCTGGGATCTTGACTATTATATGTCTGCGTGTGTTTTTAAGTGGATTAATGTTGTTTGGAGTTCTATATGCTTTAGTTATTGAACATCAGATTGTTTCACTATATTTGGGACATTTTCTGGTATTCTGCACATATTCTTTTCTTTTATTTTGAGAATGTGATATATTAAAAACAACTTCTGTGTATAAATACTATATGTAATTATATATAAAGTGAAACTTTGAACTGTATTATGTTTCATACATTGTTATTTACACATAATATACAATTTTATAAGAATGGGATCATGATATATACAGTAAACTTTTATTTTATTTTTTTTTCTTCCTTTTTTTTCCAGAACCTGGAATTGAACGCAAGCCCTTGTTCTTGCCAGGCAGGTGCTTATTCTACTGAGATATCTCCCTAGACCCCAATAACCTTTATTTTAGAATAGTTTTATATTTATAGTCCTGAGTAGCTGAGAGCACAGGTACACAGTACCACATCTTGCTCCCTCTTATTACCTTACATTAGAATGCCACATTTTACAATTAATGCACCAGCATTAATACAGGATAGCCCACTGAAGGCCATATATAGTTTTTTTCAAATTTCCTTAGCTGTCTCACCTAGCATTCCTTTTCTATTCCAGGATTCCGTCCAGGACGTGCCGTGTTTCCTTAGGCTCCTCTTGACCATTTCTCAGTTTCCTTCTTTGTGATGGCTTTGACACTGTTAAGAAATACTTAGGAGGTATTTTGTAGAATGTCACTCAGTTGGGATTTGTCCAATGCTCCTCCCCCATTCCTTTTTCAATAATGCTGGGATTGAAGGCAAGACCTAGGCAAATACACTATCACTGAGCTACAGCCCCACAATTTTTTGTTCAATGTGCTTTCTTTGCCCTGTAATATTTTGTGGACAACTGTAGGAGACACTTCTAGGTCCTCATCTTGGTTCAAGAAGCCATTATTTATAATTCCAAAGTTACATTATTGGAATACCATCAAGTTGATTCCAATCTACCACTTTCCATGCAACCCACAGTGAAAATAAACACTAAATTATATTTTTAATCAGTGGGGAGTCGAGGGGCTCTAGCTCCAGCCATGTAGATGGCTTTCTGGAACCAAGAGGGCAACCCTGGGCCTCATCCAGTTTTATTCAGTATTGTGGCTTGAGGAGGATTGACTGAGAATTGTGGGAAGTAGGTGACTACTGTGAGCTGAGCTAGGTGGGTGGCCTACATTTACCTCTGCCTATGCAGAGAGGATATGCAGAGAGAGTAATCTGCATTATATAGTATTTAATGTTTTGGGAAGTCTAGGGCTTCAGCTCTGATGTGGTCTTTCAAGCCCCAGGAAGTCATAGTCTCTATCTCCAGGCTCAGTTCCTGCTGGCAGCATGGAGCATTAGCTTTACCATCCTGTCTCCACCCAGCTCACATTAAACAGGTTTACCATGGAAACATGTATGCCTCCTTCAGAGACTATCACCAGCACCTCAGCTAGACCAGTACACATTGCTTAAGGCCAACTAAAGGATAAACAGAAGTCCTAGCCAGCTCTCTACATAACAATACAAGGAAATAGGATCAGGCTCAGTCAAAATGCAAACAGTTGCTTTTGTTTCAAGGAGAGCTGCTCAGGTGGTCCTCCACAGTTCCCCCTTCTTTGTTTTGAAGAAGCTGGAGCAATGTCAGTTCTGGCCATATACCCAAAAGTTGTTGTTGGGCTGAGACTCCTCCATGACACGCTGTATGACAGATAACATGGGGCACATGTGAGCACATATCTATAAAACCATGAATAGGAGCTGTGGAGACAGCTCAGTGGAATAAGCACTTCCCTGGCAAGCTCAAGGGCCTGAGTTCAATCCTTGGTTCTCTAAATTGGTCATGCAAGGTCCAGTGGGTCGCCTGCATGTGATACTGCTAAGTGGTCGTTGTGTCGAGAAGGTCGAGTGTTCTTTCTGGCCATGGTGAGCGCCAATTGTAAGAGACGCTTCCAGGTCCTCGTCTCGGTCCATAAAAACAATATTTGTAATCCCAAAGTTACATTATTAAAATCCCATCAAGTTGATTCCAATCTACTACTTTCCATGCAACCCACAGCGAAAATAAAGACACTAAATTATATTTTTAAACAGTGGGGAGCTGAGGGGCTCTAGCTCCAGTCATGAAGATGGCTTTCTGGAACCAAGAGGGCGACCCAGGGCCTCATCCAGTTTTTGCACATGTTCTTTTTACATCATTTGTATTCATTCCTTTCTCATTGATGCCTATTAGTCTCACGTTGTTCATCTTTGCATCGTTTTGCAGGTGATGAATTATTTTTTCCTGCATCCTAGTTGTTTTTAGGAGATCTTCTCTTAACTTTTCACTAGCTGCAATGGTGTCTTCAAGATCTGAAACTCTATTTTCACTTTCATCCAAATGGTTTTGCCAGCTTGTGATTGAGATTTTAGTTTCCTATATATCTCTTTGAATCTGCTTCCTGCATTCTATTTCTTTTGTAAGTTGCTCATTCAAGGATTCTATCATTTTTCTATTCTCCTCTGTTTTTTTTTATCAGTATCTTCTTAGAAGCACTTAGTAATTCTTTCATTATAGCTATCATTTCTTTTTTTACTTCAGAGATTATTTCTGATCTGATTTCCTCTATACTTCTTGCAGTTGTTTCTTTACTTCAGATACTATTAATCCAGGGAATATGATTCCCAATTTCTTCTATGCCACTGTCTCCTGTATTTGTTCTTGGTGGGCTTGGGGCCTCAGAATGCATTTTGCTCCTTGTCTTTGTCATTTTGCATTGCACTGTCCTCTGACCTTTGATGTAGAGCTTTGGTGCAGTTATAACCTTAGCACCTACTGAAATTCTTACCCAAAAGAGAGTATATGGTTAAGGCAGTTATAGTTTTGTATTTATAGAACTATAATTAGGAATACTAATAATGGAGAATGATAGTGGTTGACTTAAATCTATAACTAATGAGTTTGTATTTTAGACAATAAGAACAAGCACTTTGTCTGTATAGCTAAGCAGATATTAAATTGGGAATTTGTATTTAAGTTAGTTCCCCTAAATTCTGTCTGAAAACCTCCCCTTTATGTACATGGTATATTCCAGGCAGACTAATTCAGTTACCTGTTGTCCACTCTGTAGATCAACAGAGAAAAGGAGAGGACATTTTCATAGATCTGGGTCTAGCACAGTGTCTCAACTTATCGGGTCCAGATCTACAAAGTGTGAACTCATCCAGATGTGCCTGGCTTGGATCTGGATGCTGTGCTCAGCTGCTTCCTGCTGCAGCCCATGGAAGTGAACCTGCTTTCCCCACTCTATCCTGGATTAGCTGGGTGGTTCTGGCCCCTAGACTCTCTGCAGGGACTTCAGCCACCGAGTATTACACCAGGCCTGTGTGATAGAGAAGGCTCCCACAAGTGCACAGATGGTCCCACACACAAACTGGGCCTGGGCTGGGTCTGGAGGGTTCCAGCCCATGTAATTTTATTTTATTTATTTATTTATTTATTTTATTTTATTTTTTATTTTTCATTTATTTTTATTTTATTAAAATACAAATGTCAATCAGACAGTTTTGAGACACCTTAACCATACATATTCGATGAATTAATACATTGCAAACTGTTTTCATAACATTTTGGTATTGCACAAGGTGCATACATCATATTATATTTACAGATATTATTTTAGCAGATATCTCTTATCAGTGAATTAAGAGTGTAGTTGTTTACTTATCTTATTTTTTATACCTGAATTATATCAAAAATTCAATAATTATTTACCTAGTGGATGACCATAGTACTAAAAGCTGACATAATATCCTGTCCAACCACCATTAGTGCAGATCTTGCCTCTCATAGAATTATGTAGAAGCACAGCATTATCTATCCCAACTGTACTGTCTATACACACACATCATGATTTTTTCTTTCTACAAC
>PVKA01044690.1:0-15950 GCA_004027165.1 Ctenomys sociabilis | reverse complement strand
TTCTCAGGTTCATCTTCCCCAAACCTGCATTGCCCGGTCCCTTCGCAACCACTTTAACTCCCAGTGATAATTATTCCCAGTCATAACAATAACTTCCTGAGCACACAGTGTCACTCAGGCACAGGGCTAGCATCTTGGGCTATCAGTTCTCCAACTCTTTGGTCTTTAGACCTCTTCTTGTGTTCCCAAAAAATTATTGAGTCTCTCAGAGAACTCTTGTTAATGTTGGTTGTAGCTCTCATTCTTTGCCATTTTAGGAGTCAAAACTGAGACATTTTAGGGCCGGGGAGATGGCTCAGTAGAATAAGCACTTGCCTGACAAGTGCAAGGGCCTGAATTTAATCCCCAGTTCTGGAAAAAAGAAACCTGAGATATTTTATTACTATTTATCTATCCTTACTTAAAAGATAAATGTTAACATAAGGAACATATTTTTAATGATCAATAATTATATTTCCCCCCATACAAATTTTTTTGGGAAAGGTAGTGTGACACTATTTTACATTTTTCACAACTCTTTAATACCATCAGCCTTAATAGAAGATAGTTGGGTGTTTATCTCTGCTTCTGTATTCAAGTTTTTAAGATGTCACATTCCTGGTGTATTTCAATGAGAGTTAAATGTCCTTCATTGGCAGAAGAGAAGACATAGAACACCTTCTAATACTTTTGATTTTTATAGCCTTTCTGGAAGGGTCTGTAAGACCCAGAGCAAACCTTCGAAACTCCTGTCTTGTATATTTGATGGGTAGATTCTTAATGACCCCAGGTGTACATTGGAGGAAACTGAGGTTTCAGGAGATGAGTCAAGGGCGGACTAAGATCCAAGAGCAACCTGTCATGGCATTGGGTTTCAAAGCCTGGCTGCCCAGTGAAATGGGGGCTGCTGGGAAAAGACCTGGACTTTGGTGTCCACGCACAAAGCGGAAACAGAGGGCTGGGCTGGGCCACAAAAGCAAGATGTATAGGGTGGGCCCGCATAGGGGACTCTGGGCCTGCGGTGCGGGGCGGGGGCTGGGAGGGGCTGGGGGATCCGTTAGTCACCAAGTGTCCTGATGACAGGCCTGGGGATGGCAGCTGGCGACGGATACAGCCTCGAGCTAGAAAATCAATAGGTGATCAGCGGTCCAGGGGCACGCTGTTCATCAGGTGCGGTGAGAGGCCGGGCAGGGGCGGGGGGCTGGAGGAAATATCACTGACCCCCGGAAGGATTGATCAAACAGCCAGACACCCAAGGCCAAACTCACTAATAAAGTGAGACGTTCAGCCGGGGCTGGCGGCTACTGGCTGAAGGTCTTAAAAAAACCGCTTAGCTGGGAAGTTCTTGCTAAACTGTCTTTGTTTCTTGAGGCAAGTGGGAGGGAAGACAGACTGCGGGCAGCTGCTGCGGCCACTGCGTGCCCTGGCTCCCTCAACTCGACAGAGACCTGGGATGCAGAACGGTGGAACCGGTGTGCCCACGCTCGGGCACGTGCCACTGACACTTGGCATGTGTGGGCACAGGCGCGCACACGCTGCACCACATCTGTGCACAGGCGCTCCTGGGCGTCTGCGCCTGCGCACTGCATGCTGTAGTAGGCGAGGGCGAGGCTCCTAGAGACCGAGCGGCCAGACTGCGCCCCGCAACCCACTTAGGTATCGAAAAGTGCCAACGCTGCAGTTTCACCTGAATGCGGCACTGAAGCTTTTAGTTTAGCAAAAAAATAATCCATATATTAACATGTTTTTGTCTTCAACACACAATAACAGAGCTTTCAAGGATACAAACAGCTTTTTAGGGAAAGGTGAATGTCCGCATCTGGCCCACTTTCCCACAGTGAATGTGACCTTTGCCTTTGTGTATTCTGATAGCTTAGCAGACCTTGGTGGGGGCAACTGGCCCATGCGCCGGCAGAGAGGGCTCTGTGCAGCTGCTGTGGCACATGGCACGTGCATGTGTGCACGTGTACAAGCGCATGTGTGTGCAGCTATGGCGTATGTGCGTGTGACACAACACAGCATTGGAGGCACTGATGTTTGTGGGTTAAACTCTTCATTTTTTCTAACATCACTACTTTCTCTGCCTCCAATATGCAACATTTGTACTGACAATCGTGGTTATTATGAGGTAGGAGATGGACAGAGAGGTACAGGCTGGGAAATTGAATCTTAAAAGGCAAAAGTGTACCACAGACAGTATGTAAACTTGGAAAGAAAGAAAGGGAGGAATGAGTTAAGGAATACTTTGGCAGACAGGTAGGATGGTGCACACTTGTAATGGGCTCTGGGAGGCTGAGGCAGGAGGGTGGCCAGTTCAAGCCCAATCTGGAAAATTTATCAAGATCCAAATTAAAAGAAACAAGAATCAACAAGGGCTGGGGGTGTAGCTCAGTACAAAGGCTTAGGGCTAACCCCTGGTACTAAAAGAAGAAAAAATGTGTTTTGAGAGAGCGCTGAGTGGGAGAGAGGGGAGAGGAAGATGGACAGGGACTGCGAGGGTGGCTGGGTAGATGGGGGCCAAGAAAGTGAGAGGCTTGACGTGCCCATGGGATATTAAGAAGCAGAATGGTGGGAAGCGAATTTGACATACTGACATGCTTTGAGGGCGATAAGTAAAAAGAAAAACCACTTCCGGAGCTTTCCCATTGCTGGGCTGCGTTTTGTTAAGTGTGTCACTATATTGACATCAGGTACACATGCTACACAGAAGTTGACTTTTTTTTTTTTTTTTTTTTGGCAGTACCGGGGCTCGAACTCAGGACTTTGCGCATGCCAGTCAGGTGCTTATGCCACTGAGCTGTCTCCCTGGTCCACTACGGTGAATTTGTTTGGATTAAGTAATAACATTATCCACATATATTGAGAGATGCATTTTATGGATTCTTCCATCTCTGATCCTGCCAATGGCCATTGGTACTTTTCTGATTCTGGTCTTGTAAGCCTAACTCATAAATCCCTTGTATAATCAAACATGTATTTTATATTAAATCTTTTCCTCCAGTGAACCAGGATTTATACCTGGCTGTCCGCCCAGACTTGGGAACCCAAGGCTGCCGAGCCCACTATTTCAGAGCAGGGTGTGGTGCTGGGGAGCAGGTGGGCACCCCCAGCCTGTGTCTGGGGAGCATTTGCGTTGTTGTACCTGGCCCCAAGTTAGGAGAGTAGGGCCCTGCTGTGCGGGACAGAGTTCAGGAGGGTCAGCCCCTCCCTTATCAGCAGTTACAGCCCTCTGGCCCGCCCTGCTCAGGGCGGAGCCGCCCAGCGTCCTCGGATGGTCATCTCCAGGGGCAGGCATGGGAAGGGCTGGGAGGCCCTGGCGGATCCACTGGGTAGATCTTGAAAGAGGAAGTCTTTGGGGCTGTATTAAAGCTTAGCGCGGAGTCACCGAGAATGCTTACAAATCTAAACCATGGCAAAACATAAACCCTTACTTTCCTAGAATGAGGTCCTTGCATCACATTGTCAGAATTTCTGCGTAGAGTCCTGGGTCCATCCCAGATCTACGGACTGGAATCTTCCGGTGGGGACCACGAGCCTGTCTTTTAGAACGCCTTGCGTAAACTAACTCTCGCGCACGCTGTAACTCGACCCTCCGCACTCGCTCCGCTCCGGAGCTGGCTCGCTCTTTCTGGAGCTCTTCCTTCCAAGGCTCACCAGGGCCCTTCTTCAGGCCTGCTCAGACGTCTTTGCTGTCACCTCATCTCAGCACCCCCTTTCACTCTCAGTTCCCGGGTCTGTTTTATTAGCTTTCATTGTTCCTACACGGATACTGTTATGCTTTGTATCTAGCTGTCTCCCCAAAGCCTCATGTAAATCATGGGGCGGTCACCACTTGAGGGGCAGTGCGTGTCCCAGGGGCGTGGCCAGAGGACCGGGGCGGGGCTTGAGGGGCGGGGCCAGAGAGGCGCAGAGCGTTAAACTGACAGCAGGACCCCATCCCCAGGTCTGGTGGCCTCTCTTGGAGGGACAAAGCGTGTCATCCCGGACAAGGTGGCACCCCAGCCTCTCCTCCAGACCCTGTGGTCTGGAAGGCAGTGTCTCGAGGTCTTGCAATGTAATTCAGGCTGCTTTAAACCATGAAACCTCCAGTAACTGTGAGCTAAATAAATCTTTCCTTCCCTAAGCTTGAGGGTCGGGTATTTGTTCCAGCAACGAGAGAAGAGTAACTAATATTCATACTAACTGTGTGTGTGTGTGTGTGTGTGTGTGTGTGTGTGTGAATACGGTATTGGGTACTGCATCATGACAGTCTATGCGTTGTAGATGTATATTGTGAATATGCATATTCTATATTAAATAAGATAGAGTGCCCCTATATAACGTAGTACCTGACACCGCTGACACACATATCTGCGTGCCCCTTTGCTCCTTTGTTCGTGATAAAGCTGCCCTCCAAGGGTGGGGCTGCCTGCCTTCCCCAGGGCGGCCCTAAGCAGCCAGCTGCGAGCCTAGGAGAGGTGGCATCGAGGAGGAGAAAGCGCAGGAGCCCAGTGCTTGGCGAGTGGCCCGCGTGGTGACCGTAAGTCAAGCACAGCACATAATGCAGAACCAAATCAGTAAGCCTGTTACACATCTACAATATTTGAAGGGCAATGGGATACCCATCTCAGAAAAAAACTAAATAAAAAAGGGGGATGTAAACGAAGGATCATTTTGTAGTGAAACACACACACAATCTTTATATACAAAATAGGATAGATATACAGCTACTTTCTCTTAGTTCAATGAGAAGAAAGATTTGCACTAATATTGTTTAGACAAGATATCATGTCTGCATCTTGTCCTCTGAAAAACTACTAAGAAGACAACAATATGCAATGTATTAATTACTGTAACCATCCTACTGATGTGTTTTGAAACTGTCTCAATGCTACTTCTTTCTCAATAAAATTAATATAAAAATATTCAGTTAAATAAAGCATTACAATTTTGATGGTGGTATGAATGAGACCATCTAGCTGTATCAAATGGGGCAATAAAAGTGACAAATAAAAAAGTAAACCTGGAGATTCTGGGGTCATTGTACCCCTCCAGTCCTACAGCCAGTGGGACAGGCCAGAGGGCGACCAAGAGGATGCACACTCCACAGTCCTGTGCACCACATTTTGGGGAAATCTGCCTGGTAGGGGGACAATCACATCCAAGTTCAGCCAATTCACTGACTGTTTAATGACCAATCAAATTGTCTCTCCGGAGGGCTAAATGACAGCACAGAGGGCCACAAGGTGAATGTGTGAGCATGTGTGTGTGTGTGTGTGTGTGTGTGTGTGTATGTGTGAGTGTGTTTACACTGGAGGAGAATCACAGATGGGTCCCAAGATGCTGGGATCAGATCCCTTCTGACACTGGGTGGGCCTTACTTAGTGGGGCTTTTGAGCCAGAACAACCTCCGTTGCCTATAGAGTGAGCCTTTGAGACATTACAGTCTGTGTGTTCTGTATCTAAAAAAATATTTGGAAGTACCAGTGCAAGTGCTGTCTGCTAGTATTTGGGACAATAGATGGACTCTGGAAGCAACCAGCCCTGCTGACACCTCATTTTTCTGACTGGCTTTTAGAGCTGTGTGACAAGACATTTTCATTTATTTATTTATTTAATTGATTGACTTTTTTTTTTTTTTTTATTTGTTGATTTTTGAAACAGGGCCTCACTGTATAGTTCAGGTTGGCCTTGACCTCATGGTGATCCTCCTGCCTCGACCTCCCAAGTGCTGGGATTACAGGCACGTGCCACCACATCATCTGGAATTCCCTTTGCTTTAAGCCACTAAGTGTGTGGTTATTTGTCATGCCACTGGGAATAAATGGAAAGTAATATGGGAGAGGGAGGCAGAAGTCTGTCCTGCGAGCAATGAGAGCAGTCATGTGGGAGGGGAAGGGTCCCTCATGCCGTGTGTCCCCGGAGGACTGACTTCCAGCTCCTCATAAGGAGAACATACTGCAGCGGGGGGCTCAAGGGTGGGGTTGGCTGCATGGGAGGAGTGACACAGCTAGAGGGGACTTATATATACATGTATATATACAAGCGTATATATACATATATATGAATTAGTACAGGGTCTCACTACACAGTTCAGACTCAGTGATTCTTCTGTTTTCAGCCTCCCAAGTGCTGGGATTACAGGCACATGCCACCACACCCGGTGTTAATCTCTGTTGCAGCATGCCCTAGAGGCGAGGTGGCACGGTGGGCAGGGGATTGAACACTGGCCCCTGCGCTCTGCTGAAGCAGACGCTTTAGGCCGCTGAGCTCTCTGGCTGGCCCTTCTTGAAGCTTATTATGTACAGATGGCCCCTGACTTATGATGGTTTGATTTTAAATGGTCCAAAAGTAGGACATATTCGACAGAAATTGTGCTCCGAATTGTGACCTTGGATCTTTCCCCAGGCTGGCGATGTGTGGTAGAGCGCTCGAGATGTGGCACTGCCCAGTCAGCCCTGTGGTCATGAAGGAGACACCCGAGGCTCTGCCGTGTGCTGTGGTGCTGAGCTAGGATGTGTGGCGGGTTGTACGAACTGAATGTATTTTTTTTTTTTTTTTTTTGCGGAACCGAGGATTGAACTCAGGCCCTTGCGCTTGCCAGGGAAGCGCTTATTCCACTGAGCCACCTCCCCAGCTGAATGTATTTTGATGTGTGACATTTTCTTTCCACTTAGGAAGGGTTCTCTGGACCCATCACTGTAAGTGGAGAAGCACCTGTAGTTGGACCCGAGGCTTAGCGAGCATGTCCTGGGTCATGCCCAGGGCCTGGTACGTGGTGAGCGTGATGGGGTGAGGAAGATGGTAAGAAGTAGGCTGCAGGATGGGCAGGGGTGTCTCTCTGGCTCTGAGGACCCCAGCAATGGAGGCTCTGTCCTTTGTGTACTTCAAGGGCCACCACTCAGTATTGCCCTCCTGCTTTCTTCTAATGAAGTCCTTTCCCATTGGATGTTGTCTTGGACGATAACCCGAAATATTTTCCCAGCAAGTTCATATTTTAATGAACTTGTGGTTCCAAATTCATTAAAACTGGTTGGATATTCCCTTTTCATTTTGGTGTGACGTGCTGCTGTGGACAGTTGCATCCACCATGGGCAGTGGATGTAACTGATTGTTCAGTTGGAAAGAAGTGAACTTAATTTTTTTTATTTTTATTTTTATTTATTTATTTATTTATTTTTGTCTTTTTTGAGACAGGGTCTCATTATGCAGTTCAGGCTGGCCTTAAGCTCACTTTGTAGCTCAGGCTGGTCTCGAACTCACAACAATCCTCCTGCCTCAGCCTCCCGAGTGCTGGGATTACAGGCCTGCGCCCCCACGCCCGGCTTGAACTTAATTTTTTTTTAAAGTCTACCTTTCAGATTGGCAATGAATCTTGGCATGGGTGTGGGCAATGGCGCCCTTATATGTTTATTAGAGAAGCACAGATTGGTACAGCCCTTATGGAGAGCAATTTGGAAACGACACGAGACACACAACGTGTGAGGTGGGTTTGAGTTTCTTAGAAGTCAATATTCAGGTGGGTAAGGCCTGTGCATTTTTTTGCTATTCTGTAATTGAATTTTATTTTTTACTCAGTGCCTCCTTCTCCTTCATTAAGCCTTCAAGAAGATAGGTTTTTCTTAGATTTTTTTTTTTTTTTTTTTCGGAACCAGGGATTGAACTCAGGCCCTTGTGCTTGCCAGGCACTTATTCTACTGAGCCATTTCTCCAGCCCCTAAGCCTTCAAGAAGGTAGGAAAATAATTTTAGTTAATTCAAAACATACTTGACACTTTACGGGAATCTTCGTGAGTTAAAATGTCTTCATGCTTGGAGGGGCACTGAGCGCGGAGCATTGTGGGAGCTCATTGTGGGAGCTCCTTGCTGGCTGGCTGGGAGGGATTCCTCACTCCCGTGATGGTGCTGGTGGGGTGACTGTGGGCCAGCGCTGCCTTCCTGTCACTCTGAGCATCAAAAGAGTCTTTCCCGTGGAATTTCCCAACTCACTTTTCTGCTTTACTTGAATCCAGTAGCATTCAGTTCTTCCTCGGAGCTGCTTTGGGGCTGACTTACACTGTCCACCCCCATCCCTGTCTGCAAGAGTGGGGTTTGTAGGTGGGAAACAGAGGCCCACTGGATCCACTTTCGGAAGTTTCACACTTATCCCAGGGGACTCCTCTTCATCTGGACAGGGGCTGCCCTCATGATCTTTTCTTAGAGACCTCCGTCAGCTTCTTTCTCCCCTTCTATTCTCCACCCTCTGCTACTCCCTTCCTTATTTTTATCTCCTCCTTGCAGACAGAAAAGGTTGCTCACTAAGTATGCTTCTGCATCTTACCTGGCTAGCTGAAAAGCCACAACTCTCCCTTTGTCCTGCTAGCTGCTCCCTTCTATCCTCACGAGCAGGTGGGACCTGGGTGGGAAGTAGGATGCTGTGGATCAGGGTTCAATCTGTCCACTGTAGTTGTACTTTAATGAAATGTAATAGAATATTCTAGACACATGGGATCTCCAGAGAAGGCAACTCCATAGGGACTAAGAGTTGAAGGTTTGGGAACAGTGGACAAGGTAAGTTATTACTGCATGCATACAGTTGTGTTCGGTGTGTCAAGCTTTTGGAGATGGATGGTTACAGAGAACACTGTAAAGATATTCTATGCCACTGAATGAACTGTGCATGTAAACATGCTTAAAATGTCAAGTGCTATGTGTATTTTATCCTAATAAAGTAAAAAGAAAAACCAAAAAACAGGAAATGGCAACCAGGAAGGAAAATCCCGTTAGTTATTACCTGACAACGGCTTTCTGACCCTGCCGGGATGTTCAGTGCGGGGAAATGGATTGTGTGAAAGCCTTGCCCAGGTAGGCAGGGGTCACGCACAAGGAGCTCGCTGCAGCTGGCGCATGAGCCGAACGCCAGAGCTGCCTGCGGCTCCGGTTGATGCGTGATGCGGGATCCACACAGGGAGGGACTGGCTGCTCAATGAGCAAAGCGCGAGCCCGCGCTGCCTGCGTGCTCCTGGGAGGAGGCTGCGCAGTGGCGTGCGCTTGCGTGGGTAGTAACCCTATGCACAGGGAGTAGGTGCGAATTGGCCGGGCAGTTGAGGTGATGGAAATGTTACCTCCTTTGCCCTTTCCTTCCTTCCTTTCTCTTCACCAAATACATATATTTGCCTGCAACATTTCTCTTTCTTGCTTTCTTTCTTTTCTTTTTCTTTTTCTTTTTCTTTTCTTTTCTTTCTTTTTTTTTTTTTTGTGGTACTGGGGATCAAACTTGGGACCTTGCACTTGCCAGGGAGGTACTTATGCTGCTGAGCTATATCCCCAGCCCGCTTTCTTTCTTCCTTTACAAATGTGGGTTCCCGGTCTACGTGGCTATGGGGCCTGATAAGTTTTTAACATATAAAAGCTGTGAGACTGGGCATGGCGGTGCATGTCTATAACCCCAGTGACTTGGGAGGTGGAGGTGGGGAGGTCACAAGTTAGAACACAGCGTTGGCGACTTTGTGAATGAGCAAAACTCTGTTTTAAAATAAAATGTAAAAAGGGCTGGGACTTGGGCTCAGTCCCTTGTACTGAAAAAATTGTGAGAAGAAAATCATTATGCAGAAAGGTACATAAAACATAATAAAATGTACACTTCAAATGCAAACAGCTTTGTATCTAACCTGCTGCTTAAGACACAGGGCAGGGCTGGCAGCCTGTGAGATTCTTCGTAGCCGATTCCTCAGGAGGTGGTAATTCTGTTTTTCATAGTAACCATTATTTTAAAATTCATTTTATTTCAAAATCATTTTAGTGAGTTGCAAAAATAATACAAGGCATTCTTACACGCCCTTGTATACTGTTATCCCCATCCTGATTCCTCTCTGGAAGCATCTTACACGACCACAGCACATTTATCAAAAGAAGATCCTCACTTTGGCCCGGTGCAATTAGCTGAAGTACGGGTGCTGTTCGGATTTCACTGGCTTTTCCACTTCCATCCTTTTCTGTTCCAGGATCCCACCTACATTACCCTATTGCGTCTCCTCGGTCTCCTCCAATCTGTGACAGTTTATTACTCTTGTTTTTTTTAGGACCCTGTCCTTTTTAAGGTGAGAGATTTAATAGAATCTTTGCTTTTCTTTCTGAATTTCTTGCCTAGAAATGTGTTCCCAAACAGCATAATTTGGGACAGGGGCTCCCTCGGATGACAGGCATCCTTGTAAGAGGAAGGGAGTGGCAGAGGGGTCGGCGGGGAGGATGGGATGGAGTACTGAAGGCAGCTGCTGGCCACCACTGTGGGATGCTGGGATGGGTGATCTTCAGAGGGCCAGGGCAGGATTTTCCCTCAAAGCCTTCAGGGAAAGCCCTGCAGGCAGTGTTCAGACCTGCCTGAGGACATCAACTGCTGTTTTTTTGTTTTGTTTTTTGAAGAGGGGAAGGGTCTACAAGGTGTTCAGGGTGTCCCTACTACATTGGACTCGTAGTGATCCACCTGTTTATAGGCTCCCGAGAGCTGGGATTACAGGTGTGCGGGCCACCACGTCTAGTCTCAATCACGGTCTCAGCAAGCCCCGGCAGGGCCCACACTGCAGGCCCGGGGATCAGGGATCGAACCCCCATCCCCATGTGCCTGCTTGCTGGCACTTTAAATCAACTGCTGCTTTAAGCCACCAGTTTGTGGTGTCTGGTTACCACACACCAGGAAGCCAATACAACACTTTCTCAGTAACATATACATATGCACAGTAATTAATTAATTAATCTATTTGAGTACTGAGAATTGAGCTCAGGACTGCATACTTGCTAGCCAGGCCCTGTGCCCTTAAGCTAAACCCTCAGCCTTCAGCAGCACCATTTAATATGGGTTTTCTTCTTATTGTATTCCCCCTCCTATCCCGCCCCCCATGGAATTTCAGTGCCTCAGATACATTGTAGGGTTAGAACCATTGTCCTATATGTAAGCACTGCTTCCCAGTAACCACCCCAAAGTTGCTCCCATTGAAATTGAAACTACACAAGCCAGAATGGCCAGATGCAGTGGAGCAGGCAAGCAAATGAGAGACCAGAGGACAGAGCCCCTTTCCTGCTTCCCTACTGAGCTCCTAACGGCTTTCCACTGGCTGGATGCACCCAGAAACTAGTGAGCGAGAGAACTCAGGGCTCTGGTTCACTGAGGTGAACTTCTGTGGGGGTCCAAGAGTGGGTGAAGAGCAGTGTTGCTCAGGCAGAAAAAAATCCACTCAGATACTAGCTGGCTTATGGCTAGCCCTTCCTTCTCAGGGAGTGTAGGAGAACCCCCAAGGCTGACCTGCCTGGTATTGTGCTCAGAAAGGCTGGTTTTCAGTTCAGACAACCTCTTTCTGTGTTTCTGGGTTGCACGGCCATCTGGACATGGATGCCGATGCTTACTCTGTACAGACAAGTCATGGGAGTTTTTCATGAGACACTGATGGAGTGGTAGTCAGTGCCAGCACCCTTGGGCACCCCACAGCCCTCCTAGGTGCTGGAGAGAAGAGTGGTCCAGCACCTATGACTCTGAGGTGCCACTTGTTGACCTCTGCCTTTCTCTTTAATGGAAGCCCTTTCCTTCTGAGGCACTCAGAGAATAAAGACTTTTATAAAGAAAGTCAGAAATCCCGATGCATATGAGTGTCTTCGAGACAACAATAGGCAGAAGGTAGCAGACAAAGTCTGGGTTCTGGGCCCAGTTGCCCAACTTTTGACCTTGGTTTTGCTGCTCATTGGCAATGGAACACTGGGTATCTAACCTCTCTGTGCCTCAGCTTTCTTATCTGAAACATGGTGGCAAGATAGTACATCAGCTTCATGATACTATAATGAAAATAGTTGAGATAATTAGCCGGGCGTGGTGGCGCATGCCTGTAATCCCAGCACTAGGGAGGCTGAGGCAGGAGGATTGTTGTGAGTTCGAGACCAGCCTGAGCTACAAAGTGAGCTTAAGGCCAGCCTGAACTGCATAGTGAGACCCTGTCTCAAAAAAGACAAAAAAAAAAAAAAAAAAATAGTTGAGATAATTAACTCATAAAGAGAAAAAAATTTTTAAAAAGCTACTTCTTCAGGTTCCAGTCCAAGACTGAGTGGTTCCGTTGCTCTGGCACCTGGTGAGGGCAGTGCATCATGCCAGAGCAGGGCACTTACTTCGTGAATCAGGAAGCTGACAAAGGGCAGGAAGAGGAAGAGGAAGAGATTGAAGTCTCCCAGTTTCCCTAAAGGCATGTGCCTTGTGACACATTTTCCGCTGTGGTCTCACTTTAGGACCACACCCCCTAAAGGTTCCACCGTTTCCTGATGGTGTCACCCTGGGGGCCATGCCTTTGGTAGGACACTCATACAAACTATGGCAGATAGTATCTAACTTACAGAGTTATGAAGACTGTATGAGCTCGTGGGCATAAAGCACTTAGAACAGCACCGGGCTTATGGCAAATGTCCTATAAGAATTAAGGTCTATCATTACCTAACTGGGTGTCTTGATACTTGCATGTGTCATGGAATGTTCTAGAACTGCCTAATGGTGTTACCTCAAGGAATATGGTTAAATGCTACATACTCAAGGAAGTATGGTTGGGAGTACAGGAGAGGAACTTTTATTTTTTATTTATTTTTGCATTGCTGAAAGTCTTAAAGCACTTGTATTTAGGAATAGAATATTTGTCTTAGTTCAACTCTTTAGAAGCAAAGATGTTTTGGGGAAAATGATATGCTTTGCACCATTTAATGTAGAACAGAAAATGTGACACATGCTTATCCATCTTCTAAAGCACAATATATGAGAGTGCCCCAACTGGAGTTGGATTTATCTGGTTCCCTAGATCCAGGGCTGTTTAAACTTCCACTGTTGGACACAGGGGAGGGTCTGAACTTGGCTGCAGTTCTGCACCTCCACCTGGGGTAGGCTTCTAGGGCTACCCCCTCCCACCACTTGGTTGCCAGGGAAATGGTCCTTTATTGAGTGGAGCCATCCTCAACCCAGCCCAGTGATTTGTCCTTGTCTAATTATTATTACTCTTTGCATTTCCCCTTTGGATGAGTAATGGGGAAGGGTCTGGGTGGGAGGGCACTGGAGCTGAGGAGCTGTGATTTGTGGGGTCAGCAGCTCGTCTTTGAGAGGAAGACATTTATCTTTCTGGAAGCAGGAAACAGCCCAACGGAGACCAATTCAACAGCTCCCCAGTGGATGTGTTTGTCTTTTCTCCCACCAGGCTGGAGTACACTCACCTCGCTGTCACATGCATATGGTGTGGAAACGTGTGCAGAGTCTGGGGCCGTGCTCCTCTGGCTGTGCCTGGGGTCACCATGTGCTCATTGTGTGCAGCACCCAGTAGTGCATGCGTGCACCTGAGTGTCTGAATGTGTGAGCACCCAGCCTACGTGTGCCTGCTTGCACATATTATGTGTTTCTGTGTGAGTGTGCAAATTAGAGACAAAGCAAGGAAACTTGTACACACTGAACACTCTGCTAGCATGCATGTTTGCTCCTCTATATGTGCACATGGTCTAAACCCCAACTGTAGGCTCGTCTTCATGAGATTGAGAGCCTGCGCCTACACATAGCTAGCTTCCGAGCCTGTTCACACGTGAGCACATTGTGCAAAACAGAAGTAAACGCCGCAGTCTTGTGCTACCCTATGTCAGAGACTCCTGAGATGGGACACAGTGCATGGATGATCACTGAGAGTTTGCACACTGCACGCTTTGGCAGCTGAGGTAGTTTGCAAAAATGTCCTCACTCTTTCCCTCCCAACTGATCCACACCTTTTAAGTGTGACTTTGCATTTTTTCCCAGTAAAGGATGAAGCTACTTCACTTCCTTGAACTGGTCTGGTCTGGAAACTTGCTTTAGACAATACAGCAAGATAGAAAGGACAGGAAGCTGCTTCTGTACTAGGCCCCAGGAGATCTTGTTTTTCCACAAGCTCTCTCAGAGTTCAGCGTGCTGCCATGACCAAGCCTGAAGCTAGCGGTGGTGGGGTGGGTAGGACCCACTGGCCATTGGCGACCAGATGGATGCCAGCTCAGTCGGCCCTGACCATCCCATCATGAAGGGACTGGAAGACCCATGAGAGTCCAGTCAGAACCAGCAGGGCTGCCACAGACCCATGAATGATACCCACTGACTCACAAACCTGTGAGCAGTACCAGGTTTTCTAAGTCACTGAGCAATGGGGATGCTTTCTCTCAGCATCACTGGTTGTTCTCAGCACCAGTGACTATGACTGAGCACCCAGCGTGTGCACAGTTAGGGACACACACAGCAGAAGGGCACAATGCAGGTGTGTATGGCATACATACAGGATGGGAAGCTCTATTGCTGGGGGTATTATTGACTTGCTGTGTATCAAACTCCTCCCAGGCTTGGAAGCTTAGCATAACAGTGTATCACCTTGCAGTTGCTTAGGTCGGAAATCAAGGTGTTAAAAAAAAAAGAAATCAGGGTGTTACTCAGCTGATGCCTCTGGCTGGGGTCACGAGTCTGCCAAGCCTTTGGGGCTGCAGAGTCATCTGAGAGCTTACCTGAGGGATCCATTTCCAAGTTTACTTGCTTGTAGGCAGGATTTAGTTCTTTGCTGGTCGTTGGTGGGGGGCTTCCTCAGTTCCTTGTAGGATGGGCTTTTCCATAGGACAGCTTATAGCATAGCAAAGTCACACACACACACACACACACACACACACACACACACGGGGTGGGGAGGTGCCCACACTCAATTGTGTTGACTCTATAAGATGAGCCTTTTTGCATAGGTTTTGCTCAGCCAAAGGTATAGAGTGCCAGAGAAAGTGTGTTCTCTCAGGCTCCAAAGACCCTGGGCATCCTGTCCACATATACCTATCCTGTTCGCATGGGTGTCTATTTTGCCTAGGAAGGAAATGCTGTAAGCTGTGGAATTGCCTAGGGCAGGGAGTGCTTCATGCCAGGCCTCACAACAAAGGCTGCAGACATGTGCAGCTCCCTATCTAGCGGCTTAGCGAAGGCCAGTAACCCCCAGGTTCCAGAGAGGAGGGACCTCTACCTAGTGAATGGTCAGAAGCCAAGCCCTGGAGAACCCCGGGACAGGCAGGTGCTGAGAGCCCCTTTTTCTCAGGTGCAGCTGACCTGGAGAAGTGTGGTCTCCCCAGCCCCCCGGGTTGGGGCCTCCCCCATCATCGCAGGGCCTGGCTGAGCACGGTGTCTTCACAGACTCAGTCATCTCTTTGACCCCTTCCTGAACCCAAACCTGCAATTCCAGGCCTATGGTTCATTCCCCATGCTCTGACTTGGAGCCCTGTGTACTGTACAGGTGATGAGAAGCACACAGGGGGGTGTGTGTGTGTATGTGTGTGTGTACATGTGTGTATGTGTGTATGTGTGTGCATGTGTGTGTGCATGTGTGTATGTGTGTGTGTACGTGTGTGCATGTGTGTGTGTATGTGTGTATGTGTGTGTATGTGTGTGTGTATGTGTGTGTGTGTATGTGTGTGTGTATGTGTGTATGTGTGTGTGTATGTGTGTGTGTGTGTGTGTATGTATGTGTGGTTAAGGGTGGATTCCATTCTCTGCATGAATGAAGTCTCTTGCAAACCTAAATAAGCAGACGTTCTGCACTGTAGGCCAGTAGACGCTCATGCTGACACTTGTGTTAGGAGAGTGGAGGGGATGAGCCAAGAACAGTGGGTCCTTTTCCCCAAAAGAATCTGCTACAGCCCCTGAACAAACTATGGGGCTTGGTACCCACCCCAGGAGGTTTGGGGCCAAGGCTCTAGTCAGGTTTCCCAGCCCACAAGCCCTGGCCTGGGGGAATCCTCAGAGCTCCTATGTGGCGTCCCGACTGCTTTTTTTTTTCCTGTATTTAGTACAAGGTCGACAGTGTTTCACTATGTAGATTGGACTCATAGTGATCCTCTTATTTTCAGCCTCCCAAGTACTGGAATTTTAAGTGCACAACCACTATGCCCAATCTCAATCACCATCTCAGCTAGCCCAGGGGGCAGGGCCAGCAGCAGGCTGGGGATCGAACGCTGGCT